>JAVJIF010021599.1:0-58571 GCA_038442645.1 Agave tequilana
TTTTTTTATAGTCTAGCATGCTTGTTATTCTTTGTTTTGCAGTGCACTATGCTTCTGGCCCGTCTAACACTTGTTCGGGTCCATGAGGGGAATGAATAGGAATCACTTTCAGTTTGAGGGACAGGCCTCGCTATTCAGTGAAGAAAGCACTCCCAAAGGCAATGCTCTTATCTTGGGCGGGGATGAGCAAACCCTCACGATAATCATGTACACAGCCGTGTTTGAGGGGGAGAACCGCCTATCCTCTGGAAGCCCAATTTTCTCTTTGGAGATGTGGCACCAGACACAGATCAGCAGCTGCTCACCAGGGAAGGGCAATGGGTTCACACTCTGAATGGAGATCGCTACTATCTCCCAGAAAGCAAGCGTCACTATCCCTTGGCCTTCTTTCAGTCAGTGTCTGTGGCACGAAAGATGACTTGGTTAGTAAGTCGAAACACAGAGTCAGTGCATGTGGGAATTTTGACCAGCTGTTAATTCAAACAAGAGTGGACCTCCGCGATGCATCTTCGGTCAGTACTCGTGCAATGTTGGACGTGATGTGCCCATAGGAGAGAATCCAGTAAGGGTTTCGACATTCTTGAACCGATTCATTGATGTGGGAGGAAATCACCCAGCAACAGACTTTCGGACGCCAGGGTGGGTCATCGTCTTCAAACAGTAGTGGTGAGTAGCCTCATGTTGTATGTGCTGGAAGCATTTGCATATGACCAGATGCAGCTGGGACTTTATGAAGCTGTCAGAGCCACATGCTTCCAGATTAGCATCAACATCCCAATTTCTATGCCATCTTGGAGATGTATTATCTGGCGTCGGGGACATTCTTTACACCAGTCGGCGAACTGGGGATGGCGCTTCACAAGATGTGGGAAGTATCAAAACTCCAAATAGGTTCGTTACTGTAACGCCCCCCGATCTTGCGGGTACGGAGACGTTACTGCAACGTATATACGTAGGTCAGAAATACCCTCACGTATATATGCTAAGCATCAGTACAGGCAAGAATCAGAGTGCGGAAGCAAGTGGTGCATTATACATTCCAACACATGTGTACATTACAAAGTTATCACCAAAGGTGATCCGATATTACAATAATATTACATCACCTGATAGGCGCAAATGCGAGAGTACAAAAAGATGTCCATATAAGAACTGTACAAAAGGCACTCACGAGTTTGCAATAGGAAAACTCGAGAGGCAAACAGGGGGCCTGGAAGGATGGAGTTCCGGACGGTCTGTTGAAGATCCGCGCTACCGCTGCGCTACTCTGATCAGCAACAGAGGGAAATCCACAGGTCCAAGCTCCAAAAGCTGGACATGAGGATCCAGGGGAGTCAGATGAAACTCCCCAGGCGAATGGTGAAGCAAAGCCAAGTGGCGAGCCAGGACGAGCACAAACGTATATAACAAATAATATCAAGTAGGAAGTACTCATGATATGATCAGATAAGAACAGGAAACAGGCGGAATAGAATACAAGTAGAAGGCAGAATATGAACAGGTATAGCATAATAATCATAAAATAGGAAATCCGAAGTAAAATCCAATACAAGCAAAAATGGTAAGAGCAAGCAAAACCGATCGTACAAGTTTAGGTCACGGCTCCATGAGACTAGTACATCGAAGGAATAATCCAAACAAGGAAACCCTCATCTATATACCTTTATCTCATGTTGCCGTAATCCAAGCGCATACGACGGATCCACAATTGGCGTCTTTTATTATTATTATTACTTGTCTTACCCTGATGTCTAGCTATGTGAACTAGCGTCCCAGCACACATAGATCCACATCCGAGAGAAAGCAAGGTTGTTATTGGAAACCAGCGGGGGTATCAATGAACTATGTTTACAGTGGGTCCCGTACATACCCGGGACCACGGCCCAGGATTGTTCTGTTGCTTGGTGGACGGAACCAGCCGCAAGGCTAACAGGAGGGTCTTATGTATGCCCTTATCATGATGGTACCAGGATGGAGGGAGCCAGCACTCCCCTCGGTCGCCTGGAGGCCCACAGGTCAGACCGGAAGTTTTAGTTGCACAACATGCCTAAAACCACTATAAACACGAACACATATTGATAGCCGCGAGTTTCCCCCGACCCGATGCAAGTTGTTCCTTTTATGAATTATTAGATGATTATCAGATTTCGGGAATGAGCAAGAACAAGTCAGGAATATCAGGAGTACTGTATGTACTATAATGTATCAAGATGTGTAACAGGAGTACAGTTTGTACTATCAAAATGTCAGGTCATCATTCACGTTATCGTGATAATCATGAGAGTCAAGTATATTATGCTGGGTGTCAAGTGATAGCATGACAAGAGGATGATATTTGGCAGGTGACCAATCATGTCAAGAGATTGATATTAGTCCGGTGGCAAGTCACGACATAACAAGGGGTCTTGCCAAGTAGTAGCATGTCAGGTGCTAGATGGTAACAAATCAGTTGCCAGGTGATATACATGTGTTAAATAGTAGCATGAAAATGACAAGTAGTATAAACAGGTGACAGGCATTAGCATGTAGATGGTAAGTATCAAGCAAAAGCATATCAAGTTTGTTAAGTAACAGAATAATAGTTGAACACAATCAAAGAAGGTGTTAGTTCCAAACAGCATAAATCATGAAGAATACAAGTCGACCGATGAAAATAGGAAAGTCCAAAGGAAGCGAGAACACTCGCATAACCAATAAAATAGTAAGGCAAGAGGATAGCGAGATCACTCGCCTAAATCTTAGTGAAATCTCTGATATCCGGAATCCAGGAAATCGACGCGTCAGTGCGTTAGAGAGAAAGTAAGGGAGAAGTCCAGGGAGAGAGAAGTATATGGAATTGGAGTGTGCACAAGGAAACGCGGGTTTGAGCATGGGATGCGAGGATCGCAGATGCGGGAATCGCATCGCGGGAAATACCAGACGCAGGAAATAGCAGACGCGGAAGTCACAAACGCGAGAGTCGCGTCGCGAAGGTGCCACAAACGCGGGGTTCGAGACCCGTGTTCAAATCAGGACGCGAGGAGAACGCGGACGCGAGTATAAACTCTGCGTCACGACAAAATGAATAGAAACAGACGCGGGCATGGGATCCGCGTTAGGAAACAAACAGAGAGAAGGGAAGGTGATATTCGTTAAGTGACAAGTCTTGTAATAACAATATATGATGCAAGTCCGAGGATAAGGTCCATATAGAAAGAAGTGTTTAACCACGGCAAACAGTCAAGATTAGTCGACTAGGGAGATATAGTAGTCGACTAATGAAAGAGTTAGTCGACTATAGATAAGGGACAAGTCGACTAATAGGACTGCGTTATGGGAGAGCTGCGTTTCAGGAAGAAAGTTAGTCGACTAGGGGAAAATGCCAAGTCGACTAGCAAGGTTGCGTTTTCAGGAAGGGCGCGTCTTCAGAAGGAGGTTAGTCGACTAAGGGAAACATGAAGTCGACTAACAGAGTCGCGTCCCAAGAAATAAGGCTGCGTTTCAAAGGGGTTAGTCGACTTGGAGATGGTTCAAGCTGACTAATAAAGTGCAACAGAGAACAGAGTTAGCTTTTTGAGAGTTGTGGTTGTTGATATAAAAACACAAGTATATAAACGAGTTATCCAAGTCTTTGGCGAGTAAAATTACTCGCCTACAGGTTCCTTGCTGCGTCCGACGAAGGGAAGTTCGGCCCCAATCCAAAAGGAGGTACCGGCCCTAAGTCTTGCCAGCAGAGAAGAACGCGGCCCCAATCCAAAAGGAGTGGCCGGTCTTCACAAGGTGATGGAGAGAGGTTGAAGGTGCAAGTCTAGTTCACTTGCCAAAAATGGGATTTTGCAAACGGTGCCACAGGGAGCGACAAGTTGGCTAGAATGAAAGAGCTCGCCGAGGAGGTGAAGATGGTATACTTGGTGGTGGCTACGGTGGTGTATATGATGTGGAGAGGGTGGTGAAACTTTGGAGCTTAATGGGTTCATGGTGGAGAAATGAGGGAGAAGAAGATGGTGGAGGTGGTGTTGTGGTGGTTGTTGTTGTTAGAATGAAGAAGGAGATGGAGGGGAGAATGATGGTGGAATTTGGGGTAAATGGTGGAGAAATGATGGAGAAATGGGTGGCCATGGGAGTAAGGGCTGCCATTTTCGTTCTCAGCAAGCTTGCTGGAAACAAGGGAGGAGGAGAAGAATAAATGAATGCAAGAGAGAGAAGGAAAGTGGGGTATATATAAAGGTAAAGGAAAACATTATAATAATGTTGCACTTTCAAATCAAAAGGACACACAAGAAGGACTTGCGTTTCCCTCTCCAAAACGCAGCCCTTAGACATGCGTTTAGGCCAAAATGAGCCAAACGCGGAATTTAAAGCCGCGTCCGGGGAGGATGCAAAAGGCTGCGTTTCAACGAAAGGACAAAAGTCATGATGACTTGATTGGGATTGATTGGCAGTGCATTAAATGCAGCATGGAGAGGATCTCCGCATTAAATACAAAATACCAGGAGTGAAGCTCGCGTTTGGCGAGAAGAGAGAAAAAGTGGGAAAATATCTGGACACTATTCCGGTATCTGGGAAAACACCGAAAACTCCGAAAAAGTCCCAAAAATAAAGTAACTTGAAAAGCTTCCCAAAAATTCTCAAAAATAATAAATATTATAAAATGATTTTTGGTGAAATCGGTTTTCAGGAATTCAATCTCATTTTCAAAATAAAAATCATAAGGTCAACCTTCAATACCGGTCTACACCGGGTCGGCCAGATTTTGATAAAATCTGAAAAATCCCAGAAAATGTCTGAAAGAAGAAATTATAATTCTAAGAAGTAATATGAAAGCGGAATCTAGAAATTTGATTTCAATTGTAAATTAAAATTCCTGGAATCAACCAGTGATACTGGCCGACACCCAATCCAGTGAAATTTGATAAATTTAGAAAATTCTCAGAAAAAGTGTTTAGATAGAAAAGGTGATTTTAAGAAGTTACTAGAAAGCCATTTCTTAAAATTCAACTCCGTTTGTAATTTAAAAATCCGAGAATCGATCAGTGGTATCGGTCGATACCGGTTTTGAAGAATTTCAACTTAATTCAGGAAAATCCCAGAAAATCATAGAAAATCTAAAATATTAAAAAACGATGTTTAAAACTAAAATTGGTCAAATCGGAATAACAAAAAGATCAAATCGAGAAATTTACTAGGATCGGGTTCCCGGTTCAGACTACGGCTGACTCCGAGTCCACGAATCCAGATCCAAGGCAAAACAATCATGCGAACAATTCATAATACAAAACAAATACAGGAAGTAAATCAAAAATACGATCAGAAAATACGAATACGTAACTAAGTACGTATTCCGGGAACGGGGTGTTACATTACCTTACAAGGAGTACTTTCCATATACTAAAAAGTTAGCACAATTGGAGAAAAAGGGGCTTCCTCTTTACGAGACATATCGGGAACTCAGTGCCATTTCTACATATGTTTCGACCTTCATTCTGGCCGCAGAGCTACCAACAGCTTGAAGGTTTTGGGTCGACTATTTGTTCCCCTCTCTTGATGGACGTATTGAAAGTCTTAGGCTCCCGTGGAAGACAAATGGAATGACAGGTCCATGAAGATGAGTAAGCATGAAGATGTATTCTTAGAGGAAAATGATGGAGACTACGAGCGAGGGGATGTATTCCTGAGCTTTTACTGCCAGGCTTCAAGGCATTGTTGGTTGTTCTTGTTGGCATGGCTAAAAAGATGCGTAATTTCTTCTCGCCCTCATGAAGGCATTACGTCTTTGGTGATTTTTCCGGTCGTTCGGTTGGTGTACAGAAGGTCACTCGAGCTACTTCTTGCCATGATCTGTCGCATTCAAAGTGGGCTCCATACTTGATAGAACAATTCTTTGAGAAGACGACCATTAAGTGGGTGGGGAAAGAATTGGTCTTCCTCATGATGGTCCTTCTCCCCGACTGGAGCTACCATATGCCATCTGATGGTGTGGTTCGCACTCCACTGCTCGGTTCTTATCCAGCCTGAGGAAGAGCCTCTAGAGGGTGAATGTTATGCCCACCTTCACTGCTTTGAGAATTCTCAGCGGGTAGGCCAGTACCTGGCGATTATTTAGAGGATGGTTAACTTTAAATAATTGTATAGCCCTTCTATTGTTTCTCCCATATTCCAGCTGTAGGGCATGGTGATGAGTTTGACAACACCAGGGATAACCAAACTTACCTTGGGTTAGGCACCATCAACTGGTTGGCCAGCATCAGACCTTCTTATTTGGGTGTCAAAGTGGCGACGACTATTATTTCGAGCCTTATTTGCCCAGTCGCTTCACGCAACAGATCAACTATGATCAAGTGTACATTGGAAATCTAAACCCTAGGTTTGGGTGCACAGAGAGCTTGATCGATGGAGCCAGGGCTCGGAGGCTCTTCATAACTGGCTGTACGGGGGCTCGATTTTATTTTCCACACTGGACTCATAACCTCCTTACTAGTCTGGGATTTTGTCAATGGTACCAAGCTACGAACGCGCCCTCCTCCTCATTCAAGATTAACTCTACCAGAATAAATGTGATTGTGGCCCATTTGAGGGCCAAGGGGCAAAGCAGCAACAAGAGAAATACGTCCGAGTACCTGGACTTGTCGAGTGCCTTACCGATGTTGGTATTGAGACTTCGATCGTTGCGAGCCCATACATTGGTGAAGTGGTTGGTGATTCTGCCCAGGAAGTTGTTGCGAGCCCACATCACGAAGAAGTTGGTAGCGAACCTGCTCAGGAAGTCAAAGCAACTCTGACATCAAAGAGGAAGAGGAAGAAGAGGATGAGAATCACGACACCCCCTTTAAGCTAAAGCGCAAGACGCCTCCTCCAGTAGCTTCTCTAGTCGCTTCTCCAGACCCTTCTCCCCAGAAGAAGAGGAAGTAGACCGTAAAGCCCTCAAGTTGACGTCGAGGGACTTTGCAAATTAGAGGTGGAAGCACCGGCAGTTCATACCCCTACTCCTACTGCTCTAGTGGTCACTCCAGGCACTCCCCTGGCCGCTCAGTGGCTTCTCAGGTTCTTCTACTGGCTCCACCAGTGGCTGCTCTGTTCCTTCACGGCCGCTTAGGCTACTCCTCCGGTTGCCCCAGTGGCTGCACCAGCTGCCAGCACATCTTCAGTGCAAATTGTACTGGTCACAGATAAGATCAGCTTTTCTATTTTAGTTATCCATTTTCGTGACTAACTATAAGTCTTGGAACTCAGATGAAGGAGATAAGGAGACGAGGGACACTCTCTTCCCACGTCATATAGACGATGTCGGTGACTACCTCAACTCTGAGGGCTCGGATGAACACATGCCAGAAATCGGGTTTACTGCCCAAACAGAGGTAACTGCCGAGGATGTGGGGACCCTACAGACTTCTGAAGCTCCCGTGGAGGACATCCCTCTCCTAGTTGCTCTGACGGAGACTCCTGCTCTTGAGGTTCTTCCTGCTGCTAAAGCTACTGTGATCGAGCACGTCGCCGCTGCTGAGCCTTTCTCTATTGAAACTGATCGTATACGTACTTTACATTATTTATTACATTTCCACATTTATGCTACAATAAATCTTGCTAATTTCTTATCTTAATGTCTTATTTTGCAGGTATGTCATAATGAAGGGAGAGAAGATAAGACTAAATAAAGGACAGTTAAATTTTGATTTAATTTGATCTATTTGGTTAACTGAAGATAAAGCCAAATAAACACAGTTATAATCAGATTTAGAAGAATCAATTTAGTTAGCTTAAAGAATCAAAGAGATATTGTCAAAATCCAGGGTCCAAAAGAAATATTATTAGAAGATATTTTCTGTTGGGCAAGTGATTTTGTCCATATCTCCAACCCTATCAGAAGATATTTTCTGTTGGGCCAATGATTTGGTCTCATGTTCAAGTACACTCTCCCTCATCCATTTCAACCTATAAATACTACCACTTCAGAAGGTAAAGGGGTACAACTCCAGCAGAAAAATTTTAGGCTAGTTTTTACTTTATTTTAGTTTAGAGTTTTGTTTTTCTCTTTATGTAATTTTCAGATTTATTTATGTAACTTAAAAGAGAGAAGAGTTTCATGAGAGAATGAGAGTGAAGCTTGTACTGAGAGTGACATTAGTATAAATGATCTTCTTTTCTTTCATTTTTACTTTATTGAATTGAAAGTTACATTCTTTGTTCTTCATTTTTGGTTTTCTTCTACTTTCCTCTGAGGTGCTTTTAATCCAAATGAATCCTATAGCCTCGAACTGCCTTGCCCTTGCAAGTGCCATTGATGGCTTATGGTTATGGTTAGCCATTTCTAAATTAGTTTAAGCTTATATCTTTATTTCATAGTTTAGAATGGGAATGTAGAAGATCCTATACATCATGCTTTGATCGCCTTCAAGCCAAGGTAAATCGTTGCAACAGATCCAAGGTAAGCAAGCTTCAAGAAGGTAAGTAAATATTTATTTTAGTTCTTCTTTCTTTGCTTATTAGGTTAGAAATACATCTCCAAAATACATCTCTCTTTATTCTTCTATACTTTAACTTAGTTTTCTTCTTCTTTTCAAAATACCAATAATCACCATCTTTTTTACTCTTCCATTTTCTCCAAATTAACATAGCTTTTTTCTCTTTTCTTTTTATAGAACATAGAAAAACTTTTAACTAGTTTAGTAACTTGAAAGAAACTTACTAAAAGCTCCTAACACAGTCCCTCTTGTGGATCACGACCCGCATAGCCACTTGCTATAGCGGTAGAATTGAGCAACCTAGCACTTTTTATCTTCATTTCTAAACTTTGTATTTTTGTGCACAGGTTTACCTCAATCAAATTTTGGCGCCGTTATCAGGGAGGGACTGTAAGTTTTTTCTTTTTGATTTACTTTAAACAATTTAACTTTTCTTCTTAGTTTTCGTATGCAGGGGCTAATATTTAGAAATTAGGAGCGACAGTGGACACATTGCTACTTTGTGCCTCTGTCCAAGAAGGAAGAGCATCGGAGCCAACAACTGTGTCACGCAAGCGAGGCAAAAGCCGCATTTTTGTGGCATTTATTGTGAACTACTAACTGTAGTTTCTAGCAGGTTGCTTGAAATTCAAGAATTTAGCAGCTTCAATTTATAGTTTTCCCATTTAACATATTTTACACATTGTTCAAACCTCAACACTAATATGGTTGTTTGTTAATGCTAAAAAATGTTAGATATTGCATTTTAGGTAATTGTTTAATTAGTTACATTTAAATTATTGTTGAAGAGTGTTGGAGCTAAGGTATATCTGCATTGCATATAACTAGGAAACACACTTGTATGTTATATTACTTGGGTGTTATTTTTGCTATATACTTGCACAGGTGCACTAAAATAATTTAAGGATTTGTCCTATAAACAAGATAAGGTGGGAAAACATTACCTTCTCTTAGCCCACAAACCATCTCCTCACTCACTAGTCTATCCTAACTTAAAACTGAGTAGACATTGGCCCTAGGGATATCTCGGACTCAATAGAAGACTGGCCTAAGGGGAATGTTGTTAGAATTTGACTCTTGCCGAATCGGTGTCAAAGGTAGGGATTGAGAGGTGACACCTTGAAGAATAGTGATTTGATATAATTAGGCTCATTGCTTAGGCACAGATACCTTCCACTGGTTTATCCCTACCTAGCCGATTAACTTGTGGTAAGATTCTGCAATTTACCCCCTGGGGATAGTCTAACCAATTAGGAGTCATCTATGTCTAAGGTCTACTCTAACTTAGGCTAGATTTTTTTTCTTTGTTTGTTCGTTTGTTTGGTTGATTTTGTTTTTGTTTTTGACATCTTTGTGATATGGATTATAATTATAATTATTCCAATGCATATATTGATCCATACTTCACATCGACCTCTTTTGACTCGGATATTACCAATCCGATATTACATAACTTTAACCAACCAAGTATGCCAGATTGGTCTTATCCGAATCAATATTATCCTAATCCTAATATTATGAACAAGATTAAAAAAATATCACCACTCTGTACTGAGTCAATGGGGATACAACTCCCCCAAGTCATATTATCAATCACCATTCCAATATTCAGCTTCAAATTTTCCTAGTCATGATCAACCCATAGAAGAAAAATCTGAGGTGAATAAGAGTATAGAAGTCATGACTGAGTCCCAAGAATAAAAATGAAAAATGATGGACTCACAATTCCCACAAGAATTCCCAAATCCATGATCCTTGCTCCATTTTCCAAGTCCCACAACAAGAAGAAGGACCTACTGACTTTGAACTGAGTACGAAAAATTGATTCAGTCCGAAAATAATTTTATCCAATCTATCAATAGGCTAGAAGTACAAATGAGTCATTTAATCAACATAGTGAAAGATAAGAATGAGGAAAACTCTACCTAACACATTTTTGACCATTCCCAATTGCCCTAGCCATATTGATAGAAACCAAGAATCATGGTATCTTGAAGACTTCAACCAAGAATCAATTTCATCACATCACCTTGAACTTGACCAATACCAAGCCACTGACAAATTGTCATGTTTTCATTTCAATGAAATTGAACTTGAATAAAAATGTGAATTCGAACTTTCATTTCGTGATTAAATTCCATAATTTGAGTCTATATTGCCTTCGGTATCTTTACTCAAATTGGACTGCATTCCCAAGCCAACATCGATTCCTGTACCAATAAATCTTGAAATTGAACCACCTATTTTGATAATCACATTCCATTGATGAGAAAACAATGTAAATCTCAATTCCTTAATTTGGACTGAAGTTTTAAACCAATACGGACTCTTGAACCTAAATTTGATTTAAATCATATATCCGAGTTAGTGTTGGCTCCCATTCCTATCATTCAAGAGCCCAAATAATCAATTTCACAGAGTCACATTCTATTGTTGGACCAAGATAAAGACAGTTATGACTCAGTGATAATATTTGAAAATGGTCATATAATCGGGATAAATTTCATTCTGGATCTTACATGATCATATTCATAAAGGAGATAATAAAAATGTAAATAAAAAAGAGGTTGTCAAAGGTGGGTTCCATGATAATCCATAATATTTAGATGGGGTAGCAGCGCTTCGCCCAATCCGACTACCATCGAAACCACCACCTTGAGGTAACATGTTTCCTTCTTTCTTCTTTTTCATGCATATATGCATTCATTCATATATTGAGGATAACGCATGAGATAAGTGTGGGGGAGGGTTCAACATAATATAGGTTTTCTTTTAATTTATAGAAAAAAAAAAAATATAACATTTTTTTTTACTTTTAAAAACTTTTTGAAAAGAGAAACAATATTTGACATATTTTTTGTAAGAAATTAAGTTAATTTTAAGGAATAGGAGAATCATAATTTGGATTCCTTGTACTTGATCAAAATAAGATTATTTGTTTGATTTTTAGGGTTAGAAAGAAAAATTGAAAAAGTAATTTAGCCTTGATGAAATATGCACATTTTATATACTAACACACTTAGGTTCAAAAGTAAAGATTCTAATGCCTAAAAAAAAAAAAAATATATATATAAAAAATATCCTCTGATTAAGCTGGGTATTTGTGCCTCATAAGGCATAAGTATTCGCGCCTAAAAGTGACCCATATAATTAATAAAATCCTTATTTTTGTGACTATGTTTCCTCAAATCCCTAAGCCTTTGGGGTGTTTCTCACTAGGTATCCTAAGACCGTCCAATTTTGGAGTCACCGACTATATAGGCAGATTAAAAAGCCTAATAGAATTAACGGATAGTACCACCAAAAAAAATTTATAAAGTAAGGCATAAGAGTTATGGTTGAAGAACCAGATCGAGCCAAATTTGCGCAAAAAAATACAGAGTTATGAACAGTGCTAGGTTCTCGATGCTACCGTGTAGCCTAGGGCTAAGGGGTCATGATCCACAGGGAGGGACATCGATGGAAGAAATTAAGTAAGTTTCTTCTTTTAATTTACCAAAAAAAAGTTAATATTTATCTTTCAGTTTATAAAAAGAATAAAATATTAAGTTAAATTAAGAAAAAGATGGCAGAAGAAGAGTTGGGTTATTGTTTTAATTACAAAAGAAGGAAAAAAGAATAAAAGATAAAAAAAGAGAAGTGTGATTCTAAACTAATGAATGGAAAGAAATACAAAAAAAGTACCTATGTCTACTGTTGAATCATAATAAAGAATTACCTTGAAATAAAGTGAAGGAGTAGAAAAGAATAAAGGAAAGCGGAGCTTGGCTAGATCAAGCACATGAAGAAAAGTGAAAAACTTCTATTGATTATCACCTTCAATATAAGTCTTTTTAGAAAGGATTATAATAGTGTCACTCTACAATAACTCTTCCTCTCTTTTAATCATGTAACTCTCTCTAACCTAAGCTATAACGAAAATAAAAATTACATTGAAGAAGGAAAAAAAAAACCTAAACTAAAGCTCTCTCTGGAATTTTGCCCCTCTGCCTTCAGGGTGTGAGCTATTTAAAGGGAAGAATTAGGATAGGGATGAGAGTACAGAGATAGGGGAAGCAAACGCTCCCCGAGATTTGAAACTAAGGTCACAGAAATGCAGCTTTTGCCATGTTTTCACGGTAAGATCCTATCCATAGGGCAAGAATATGGGTGCGTGTGTCCGTCCATTTATCGTTTATCCTTTTGTCCTCTTGAATTTTTAATTTCTGATTTAGATTTAACGAAATATCCATTGATCTTCAGCTCAACTAATTGGGCCTTCAAAAATCCATTTTTTGCTTGAATTTTAATTTGTATTAATCTTATCTGATATACTCGGTAACGGATAAGATGACTTCTAGAAGATCTGGATTTGAATCAATCCCCTTTCTTTGAACTTTTGGATTTAATTGGACAAATCTGTTAATCTCTTTCTTTCTTACTTAATTACCCTGTACGCCACTAGACATGAAAATGCATTAATAGCAAAAATATAAATGAAGAAATGTGACACCTATGATATTAAAATATGTAATGCATGTGCATGATCACAACCCCACACTTATCTTTTGCTCGTCCTCGAGCAAAAACAAAAGAAACAAACTAATCAGACCTTAACTTAACTCACATTCATAGGAATCTCGGTTGCACTTAGAACATAAAACAAGTTGTTAAACCTTTAGGTTACCCTTAGAGTATGAGTTTTGTCTCATGAGGGTTTTCAGTGGATTGCACCCACAAAATCCATAGAATTAATGAAAAAAACAAAGTGTTAGTATTTTTGAAAATAAATTTTGAAGGAAAAAAATTTGAAGTATTAATGTAAAAATTCAAGTAATTTATAACATAGGATTATCAAAACTTAGTTATTCCTAAACTTAATTTCTATTTAGAAACTTTTTTCAATCAAGATAAGGTTTAAAATTGTATTTCTCATCTAGTCTATTATTCTCATCGTGAAAATTTGACTTGGAATTTTTCAACTCTAACTCTTATACCATATTATTATTATTTTTACATTTATGGCGGAAATATCCCTTAGCTTTATTAGTCTTTCTAATTCGCCCATGTAATGAGCCTTAGTCGGTGACTCCCCAAAAGGACGATTTTAGGGCACCGGGTGAGAAAATACCCAAGGACTTAGGACTCGAGCAAATAAGGCCACAAAACTAAGAATTTTAATTTATATGAACCACTTTTAGACGTGAATATTTATGCTTTATAAGGCATAAATACCCAGCCTGCTTAATCAGAGGATTATATATATATATATATATATATATATATATATATATATATATATATATTAAGGCATAAGAATCTTTGCTTTCGAACTCTAAGTGTGTAAGTGTATAGAGTATGCATATTTCATCATGGTAAAAATCAAGACTAAATTACTTTTTCAATCTTTCTTCCTAACCTAAAAATCAAACAAATAATTTTATTTGACCAAGTATAAGAAATCCTAATTATGATTCTCTTATTCCTTAAAATTAACTTAATTTCTTACAAAAATAAGTCAAAGTATTATTTTTCTTTTCAAAAAGTTTTAAAAAAAGGATCTATATATATTATATATATATATATATATATATATATATATATATATATATATATATATATATATATATATATATATATATATATTAGTAAAACTTAAGTTAGTATGTTAGTAAACCCTCCCCCACACCTACTTATGCATTGTCCTCAATGTACGAATAAAATGCAATAATACATGAAAAAGGTGAAAAAGAAGGAAAATTGTCACCTCAAGGTGGGGGTTCTGGATTTGTCTCATTTGGCCAAGCTTTTCTGCCCAATTTAGATACTGTAAATTTTCATGGAACCTACCTTTCATGACCTCTTTCCTATTAACATTTTTATACTCCCTAATATGAATAGGATCATGCATGATCCTAGCATTAAATTTTTCCTAGTTATATGTCCAATCTTAAGATATCGTCACAGAGTCATATTGATTTAAACCTTGCTCCAACAATAGAATGTGGTTTTGTAGAATGGATGATTTGGGCTCAACAATGAAAGGAATAGGAAGTGAAACTGACTCGGGAATAAAACTCTAATCAAATTTAGGCTCGAGGTCGGAGTTGGTTCACGAGTTTGGTCCAAATCATAGAATTAAAATTCATATTCATTTCCCAATAATGGAGTGTGACTTTCCAAAATAGGTGGCTCGTGTTCGAAATCTATAGGGACAGGAATCAATGTTGGCTTAGAAATTGGGTTTAAATTGGGTAAGGTACTGGAGTCCGCATAGATTCAAAAAGTAAAACTGAATCACAACATTGGGAATCAGTGTCACATTCATTTTCAAGTTCAATCTCATTGAAATTAAAACTTGCCAATTTGTCAATAGTTTGATATTGGTCAAGTTTAAAGTTTTGTGGTGAAATTAAATCTTGGTTAAAATCTCCAAGATACCATGATGCTTCATCAATATGGCTTGGAGAATCAAGAATGGTCAAAAATGTCTTAGGTAGAGTTTCTCATTTCTATCTTTAATTGTGTTAACCAAATAACTCACTTTTGCTTCTAGCCTATTAATAGATTGGGTAACATTATTTTGGACTGAATCAGGTGTTTCATACTCTTTTCTAAGTCAATAGGTTCTTCTTATTGTGATTGGACTTGGAAATTAGAGTAAGGATCTTGGATTTGGGAATTGTTTGGGAGAATTGAATCCGCTATGATTTGTACTTGTCGTGTGGACTCAAGAAAGTTTTCAAAACTCTTTTCTAAAGAAGATTTTTCTATTATAGGTTGGTCTTGATATGGAGTATATGAAGTTGTTTGATGGTAAGGTTATTGATAGTAGTAAGACTCAGGGGAGTTGTATCCCCACTGACTCGGTAAAGAGTGGTGATGATTATCCCAATCTTGTTCTTAATACTAGGATTAGGGTGTATATTGATTTGAATAAGACCGATCTGACATATTTGGTTGTTAAAGTTTTGTTATGTCAGGTTCGTAATATCCAAATTGAAAGAGATTGGGTTAAAATATGGGTTTGAGTTATAATTAGAATAATTATAATTATAATCCATTTCACAAGAACAAATAAAAACAAAAAAATAAACAAACAAGAAAACAAAGAAAAATCTGGCCTATGTTAGGGTAGACCTTAGACCTAGACGACTCCTAACGGTTAATTATTCATAGGAGATATATTGCAGAACCGACCATAAGTTAATCAGCCAGGTAGGGGCAAGACCAGTGGGAGGTATCAGTGCCTAAGCAATGGGCCTATTTATGCCAAACCACCAGCTTTCGGAGTTTCACCCCTCAATCCCCAACCTTTGATACCAATTTAACAAGAGTCAACTTCTAACAACTTTCCCCTTAGGTCAATCCCTATTTGAGTCTGATATGTCCCTAGGTCCAACGTATATCAATTTTCAGTTAGGCTAGGTTAGTAAGTGAGGAGATGGTTTTTAGGCTAGGGAAGGGTAATTACTTCCCCACCTTATGTTGTTTAACGGGTTATACCCTTAGACCGTTTCCGTGCTCGTGTGCAAGTATATAACCAAAATAACTCCCAAGCAATATAATATACAAGTGTGTTTCCTAAACTATATGCTATGAAGACGTACCTTTTTCTCCAGCACTCTTCAACAGTAATTTAAAAGAAACAAAATAGACAAATGCCTTAAGATGCAAAGTCTAAATTGTTTTTAGAATTAACAAACAATCATATTACTATTGAGGTTAGAACAGTGTACAGAATATGTTAAACAACTAAAGTAGCTAAATCCTTGAATTTCAAGCAACCAGCAAGAAAGTACAATTAGTAATTCACCACAGTTGTGGGCTCTGATACTCTGCCTTCTTGGATAGAGGCACAGAGTAGCAATATGTCCACTGTAGCTCTAGTTATCAACTATTAGCCCTGTACGCAAAAACAAAGAAGAAAAGTTAAACGGTTTAAAGTAAATCAAAAAGAATAAAACTTACTGTCCCTCCCCGGCAATGGTGCCAAAATTTTGATCGAGCCAAACCTACACAGAAAAATACAGAGTTTAAGAACAATGCTAGGTTCTAGACGCTATCGTGTAGCCTAGGTTAACGGGTCGTGATCCAAAGGAGGGACAACGATGGAAGCAATTAAGTAAGTTTCTCTTTTATTTACCAAAATAAGTTAATACTTATCTTCTCAGTTTATAAAAAGAAAATAAAAATATTAAGTTAAATTAAGAAGAAATTGGTAGAAGAAGAGTAGGGTTGTTGCTTTAATTACAAAAGATGGGAAAAAGAAAAAAGAGAGAAAAGGAGAAGTGTGATTCTAAACTAATGAATGGAAGGAAATACAAAAGAGTAATTACCTCTACCATTGAATCATAATAAAGAATTACCTTGAAATAAAGTGAAGCAGTAGAAAAGAATAAAGGAAACCAGAGCTTCGGCTAGATCAAGCAGAATGTAGAAAAGTGAGAAACTTCCATTGATTGTCACCTTCAATATAAGTCTCTTAAAAAAGTATTACAATAGTGTCACTCTACAATAACTTTTCCTCTCTTTTAATCATGTAACTCTCTTTAACCTATGCTATAAAGAAAATAAAAATTACATTGAAAAAGAAAAGGAAAACCTAAACTAATGCTATCTCTGAAATTGTGCCCCTCTGCCTTCGAGGTGTAAGGTATTTATAGAAAAGAATCAGGATAGGTGAAGAGAGTGCATAGATAGAGGGAGCAAACGCTCCGCCAGATTTAAAACCAAGGTTGCGGAAATATTTCGCCACATTTTCGCGACAAGATCCTGGCTGTAGGGCCAGGATCTCGGCGCGTGTGTCTGTCCATTTGTCCTCTATCTTTTTGTCCTCTTGGATTTTGAATTTTTAATTTATATTTAACGAAATATCCTTTGATCTTCAGCTCAACTAATTGGGTCTTCAATAATCCATTTTTGATTGAATTTTAATTAGTATTTATCTCATCTGATATATCTGGTCTTCAGATAAGAAGGCTTCTAGAAACTCTAGATTTTAATCAATCCCTTTCTTTTGAACTTTTGGATTTAATTGGATAAATCTTTCAATCTCTCTTTTATTTTTCTTAATTACCCTGTACGCCACTAAACATGAAAATATATTAATAGCAGGGTTTTATTTAAATATAAATACAGAAATGTGACATATATGATTTGAAAACATCAATGCACGTGTATGATCAGAACCCCGAATCAAACTTTCACTGTCACAAAGGTGTATATGACTTAAGATAAAATAATAGGCTAAGTGAGAAATACAGTTTAGTTCCTTACCTTGATTGATAACAAGTCTTTAGATAGAGACTAAGTTTAGGAATGAATAGTTTGGTATTCCTATGACTTATAGATTACTTGAATTTTTACAATAATACTTCAAATAATTTCTCATCTTTTCAAAATGTGTTTTCAAAATACTAACACTTTATTTCTCTTTCTTTATGGATTTTCTGGGTGTAATCCATTGAAAACCTTAAGGAGATTACAACTGCTCCTCTAAGAAAAACCTAGAGTTCTAAAGTCTAGCTGCATATGCTCAGTGTAGTCGTGTGACCTGCGAAAGTGGTCTAATAAATTCTTAGGTTTCGTTTTCTTGTTGTTCGAGGATGAGCAAAATATAGGTGAGAGGTGTGATGGTCCACATATTTTGCATTATTTTTATTACATTGCCACATTTATCCTGTAATAAATTCTGCTAATTTCTTATCTTAATGTCTTATTTTGCAGGTTTGTCTTAACGAAGGGAGAGAAGATAAGACCAAATAAAAGACAGTTAAATTTTGATTTAATGGGGTCTATTTGGTTAACTGAAGATAATGCCAAATAAATACAGTTAAAATCGCATTTAGAAGAATCAATTTGGTTAGCTTGAAGAATCAAAGGGATATTGTCAAAATTTAAAGATCCAAAAGAGATATTATTAGAAAAAAATTTCTTGTTGGGCAAGCGATTTTGTCCATATCTCCAGCCTTATCTTCAATCTTGCCAGAAGATTTTTTCTGTTGGACCAACAATTTGGTCTCATCTTCAAGCACAGTCTCCCTTATCCATTTCAACCTATAAATACCATCACTTTTGAAGGGAAAGGGGCACAACTCCATCAAAGAGGTTTTAGATTAGGTTTTTAGTTTTGTTTAGTTTAGGATTTTATTTTTCTCTTTATATAATTTTCAGATTTATTTATGTAACTTAGAAGAGAAAAGAGTTTCATGAAAGAATGAGAGTGATGCTTATACTGAGAGTGACATCAGTGTAAGTAATCTTCTTTTCTTTCATTTTTACTTTACTGAATTTAAAGTTTCTTTTTTTGTTCTTCATTTCTATTTTTCTTCTGCTTTCCTCTGAGGCGCTTATAATCCAAACGAATCCTATAGTCTCGAACTGTCTTTCCCTTGCAAATGCCATTGATGGCTTATGGTGATGGATAGCCATTTCTAAATTAGTTTAAGCATGCATCTTTATTTCGTAATTTAATATGGGAATGGGAAAGATCCTATACGCCATGCTTTGATCACTTCAAGCCAAGGTAAACCGTTGCAACGGATCCAAGGTAAGCAAGCTTCAAGGAGGTATGTAAGTATTTATTTAGTTCTTTCTTTGCTTATTAGGTTAGAAACACATCTTCAAAACACATCTCTCTTTATTCTTCTATTCTTTTAACTTAGTTTTTCTTTTTCTTTTCAAAACACCAACAATCACTATATTCTCCACTTCTCCATTTTCTCCAAATTAATATAGCTTTCTTTCTCTTTTATTTTTAAAGAACATAAAAGAACTTTTAAACACTTTTAGTAACTTGAAAGAAGCTTACTAAAAGATTCTAAAACAATCCCTCCTTATAGATCACGACCCACATAGCCACTTGCTATTGTGATAGAATTGAGCAACCTAACACTTTCTTTATCTTCATTTCTAAATTCTATATTTTTTTTGCATAGGTTTACCTCAATCAAAACTCCTCAAGATGAGGTAGTAGAATTAGAGGTTAACATCAACACCTCGGCCTCTGCAGGTAAGAATTGTAGTGTTTTGAATTTAGTACATGTTTTTCTATATATGTGCTAAATCCAGAAAATTTTGCAGAATCTCCACAAAAGTTACTCCTTCCGCAATGTCAGAGCCCAAACAAGAGGAGGAAGGAACCCCACGGGTGATTGATACTATGTTGTAGGGCCTTATTCATCAAAGATGTATTTAACAACAGGCCACACCAAGAGACTTGCCGGTAACAACGGTTGGGATAGAGCCTCACTCTCTTGCTCGAATAGTATTGGAGTATGGTGGAGATCAACCCAAGCCTGAGATGGAGTTGTCTTTGATCCCATCAGCTCTTTCTATCCTCTCGGCTTCTGACTTTGTGAAGATCACCGAAGCTAGTTCGTCGACGCTCACAGTTGGGCTGATCTCCATGCCTGGCTTCCAACTCTTGGAGGATGTTCCTTTAAAGACTCATTTTTGAGGATTGCTCCAATAGCTGTGGCCCCAGCCATCCCAGATCCATCCATGATGGTCTTGCCTCAGTAAAGCCCTCCTGCATCCATTGCCCTTTCACCGATCGAGGTCAATTCCCAGGATGAATTCATCGGGGGAGCTCATGGAAGGATTCTACAAAAGCTTAAAGCGATGTCTTTCCATGATTTTAAAGAGCGCCTGTACTTCTTTTGCTTCTTGGAGAGTCATTTTCTATCAAGTGATAGAAAATATCTGAGATGTTGGAGGAGTCACCGAAGCTGAGTCCTAGGAAGAAGTGGTCAACAATCTTGAAAGGGTCATCGACGAATGGATCTGAGGCAGTTAGGCCTAACTCCCCTGTGTATGGGGAGGAAATTTGATGGGAGTATTGCAAAATTTTCTTGAATCAATGAAAGCTTAAAACAATTCAAATTCCAACTACAAGAGAGAAGGTACTCAAGCTCAGATCTTCTCTTTGTTTAAGGCTGGGTTCTTTGCCTAGCAGAGGAAAGTGATTCTTATTTTTTGTTGACCGGGTGAACGTCAAGCTTCTTCAGAACTCTTCGCCTTGGATCACAGATGGAGTAGCACAGCTTCAATCCAATGAAATCTCAAAAAGACTTAGGCAAAAACTTGAACTCAGCAAGTTGGTAGAAGAGTTGAACTCTTTATAAAGCTAATCTTCCTCAACTGAAAATTCCAACCCCCTTCATTAGCAAACTAAGCTATTTATAGGGGTTTCTGGGGTAAAATTGTCACATAAAAACCCTCCATAATGGGGTTAACTCCCCTCATTATGTCGGTAGTACCTGACCCAGTAATGAGGGTAGTTATAACTGAGACGCAGGGCTCCTATGTAGTTGAAACGCGGGATTGAGCTCTGCGTTTAGCCATTGAGGTAACACTGAACGCGAGTCTTGAGCTTCGCGTTTGGGCACCATTATGGTATTGAAACGCGAGCCTCAAACTCTGTGTTTCCTCATTGAGCTGCGCCTCTGAGATGTAGGCTTCCGGCTCTATGCCAAGAACTAAAGTGGTGCGGAGACGTGGGCTTGAGCTCTGCGTCTTGGCATTGGAGGGATACCGGGGCACAGGCTTTGAGCCCTATGTCTCGGCATTGCATGAGTGGCTTTGATTGGCTCGTGTCTGAAGCATGGACTCTATTATCTGATGACTTATCTTCAATAACTTTTAGACAGTTTACAGAACCCCCCTCCCCCCCCCCCCCCCCCGCGGTTGACTGGGACGGGTTCTAAAACACTCTGGACTTTCATTTTGAATCAAGTTCTCAAGAATAGACTAGCAATCTTCTGAGATACCTTGAGCTCGATCTTGTCTGAATTTTGATCTTCGTGAGTGTATTGTTAAACTCTTTGAAGCCACCTGAGATGATCGTCATGAGTGTCCAGATACGTAGTCCCGACCTTATCGGTACTCTGAGCTGGTTGTTAATGTACTGTTGAACTGGGAGAATTGCCAACTGCTTTTACCAGTGTACTATTGAACTGATTACAGAAGTAGAAAGTGAACACAGGTCTTGTAGACGCGAAGCTTGATGAGTGTGATTTATATACGTATTTTACATAACTTTTTATGCCTATTATTTGTCATATTTAATGTTGCATGGGTATTTTGTTAGTGTTATTTTGCAGATTTTAGGTCAATAGTAAATTAGAAGAAAAAGAGCAAAAATTGGCAAATTGGCGATATCAAATAAAAAAAATGTAGAACTAGATATCTGAAGCAGAGATGGAACATTTCAACGGAGACTTCATGCAAAATTAGAAATTCTACAAAAATCTGGGACTGAAATGGACTAGGCGTTCGGCCATCCAGCTGTATATTTTGGCCAAGTAGCCGTGGACCAGTCAATAGAAAGGCTAACTCAAAGGTCAACACGATTCAAAAAGCTGAGCACCAATACAGCAAGAAGTTCGGCCAGCTGGCTGAATTCTAGCTGTGCTTATGGATAAATTTTCCCAGAAAATCATGTAAATTAAGAAATTTAGGATTTTATATTCGACTAGGGATCTACTGCTCTCTGTTTTATATGAACGCCGCCAAGCCTCTTGTACAATATACAATTTTTATTCTCTCTTTTATTTTAAGCGAAAATCAATAAAATTCTGCTGTTAGCCATTAAATCTCAGAGTACTTTCAGCAGGAATTTCGTCAAGGCTTCATCTTTAATGGCGCTCTCTTACCTTTCTTTTACTTTCCTTTTAATTTTCATGATCTCTTTCAATATTATAATGTGTTCTATTTTCTTAGTTATGAACTATTTTTCAAAATTAGGGCCTTAGGTTATGAACTATCTTTAATGGTGCTCTCTTACCTTTCCCAGAAAATTCTACTATGTGTTTTATAAAGTTTAAATCTTTTATATGGTAAGTTGTTAAATCTTGTGCCTTAGGTTACAATTAGTGCGCACAATTAATCAGAAAGTTAGGTTAGAGTCTGAGAGGAAATAACTTAGTAAAAGCTTCTTAGATTAACAACCATAACTTAAAACGTTGAGACGTAAGAGTTGTGCAGTCAAGTAGGAATATCCATCACACTTAGTGCATCTTTTGACTCGCAATCTACTAAATCGATAGATTGTAGATTATTGATTTAGAAGATATAATTGGTATGTTTGAGAAAAAGTACTGATTAGGATAAGGAATTCTGATTGTCAGCATGAATAGGATGAATTAGTACAAGCATAATATTTTATCTGATTACAATTACCGAAATTATTTCCCTAGTTCTTTTCATAATTAAAATAAACCTTTTTAGTAATAGTTTAGTTACAACATCTTCCAACTAAATTGATTATTCAAATAGAACTAGGAAAGATTAAGTTGGTACTTGAACAACAATCCTCGTGGGAACGATACTGTACTCACTATATATTACTTGAAAACGATTGGTACACTCGCTATTTGAATCCGCTCACCATGTTTTTGGCATCGTTGCTGGGGATTGTAAAATGTTCAATAACAACAATATCGATTACTATTCTGCTTTGAATTCTATTTGCAGATCTAATATAAAAATCTTTTTCTTTGCAGGTTACAGAAAATTCAACCTCAACAGAGCAGAGAGTTGGGCCAGGTAGCCAAAATTTCGGCCAGATAATCAAATTTCTGTTCAGAACTCAGTTGAGTTTTCTCCCAATTTACTGTTAGTAGTAGATGAGACGTTCAAGGAGTACATAACTCATAGAACCTGATCCAGAGATTGACAGAACCTTCAGACGCTTGCTCAAGGAGAGACGAGATCGAGAAAAAGCAATGGTGGAACAAAACAAGAGAAAAGTGTTGAGGGATTATGATGTTCCCTCTTTTACTGGAGCCAATTCATGCATCATTGCACCGATAATTCAAGCAAACAACTTTGAACTAAAGTCAAGGTTAATTCAGATGGTGCAACACGCATGTCAATTCGGAGGATTCCCACATGACTTTTTTCTTTTTCTTTGAAGGATAAAGCAAAGACATGATTCAATTCCTTACCTAAGAATACCATAGCAACATAGGATGAGATGGCGAATAAGTTTCTCACAAAATACTTCCCTCCATCTAAAGCAGCAAAACTACAAGGTGATCTCACAACTTTCGCTCAACTTGAATCTGAAAGTATCTATGAAGCTGGGGAAAGGTACAAAGGATCGATCAGGAAATTCCTACATCACGGACTCCTGCTTTGTTGGAGAACCAATTCTTCTATAATGGATTGAATCCAAATACCAAGATGATAATTGATGCAGCCGCGGGAGGAGCATTCATGGGCAAGGAACATGATGAGGCATACGAGCTTCTTGAGGAGATGGCCTCAAATAGTTACCAGTGGCAATCAGATCGACCGATGCCAAGGAAGGTAGCCGGGGTACATGAGATAAATGCAATCTCTGCAATACATGCACAACTTGCATTGTTAATAAAGAAACTCGATGCAACCAATGTAAGTGCCATCCAAGCTCAAAACCCTCCATATGATGAATTTGTTACAGGATAGCCAGCCAATGAAGGGTAAATTAGCAACTTTGGGTTCCCTTCAAATGAGTAGGCAAATTACGTGAACAACTTCAAGAGGAATAATAACCCCTATTCAAATACGTACACACTAGCTTGGAGGAATCATCCTAATCTAGGATGGAAACAACAACAACAGTGCTCCTAGGGCGAATAACTTTCAGCAATAGCAAGTAAGGACACCACCACCACAAGAGAAGAAGCCAAGCTTGGAGGAGACAATACAACAGCTTGCCGCCACTACACAAACATTCATGACCACCACAGACAACAACTAGAAGAACCAAGCAACTGCAATTCATAACCTAAAGGTGCAGATGAATCAAATTTCCAGCCTGCTGTCTAATCGACCACATGGATTGTTACCAAGCAACACTAAGATAAATCCCAAAGAACACGTCAAGGTAATCACATTAAGAAGTTGAAAAGCCTTAGCACAGGACCAAGTTTCCATAGAAGAAAACCTTGCGCTAACAGACACTGGAGATAAAAACTTAGAAACAGAGAGGAAGGCGGAAGATATACAGAGCCAAAATTTGGCTAGCCAGCTGAAACTTCGGCTAGGTAGTTGAACTCTGGGAGATTCTCAGGCTCTGCAAGGTCCTACAGAGAAGTTAGTTATCATGCCATATATTCCCCCACTTCTATTCTCCCAAAAACACAAGCAAAAGACTACATATAAGCAGTTTGTTTAATTTATAAATATGTCTAAAATTTTGCATATTAATATTCTTTTTGCAGAGACCCTAGCACAGATGCCCAAGTACGCAAAATTTATGAAGGAGATCCAAAGAAATAAATGAAATTTGAGGATCATGAAATAGTAATGTTAAATGAAGAATGTAGTGCTATTCTGCTAAACAAGCTTCCTTCAAAGCTTAAGGATCCAGAGAGTTTCACTATATCTTACATCATAGGAAATTCTTATTTTGAAAAAGCCTTATGTGATCTTGGTGCCAGTATTAATTTGATACCTCTTTCTGTGTTCAGAATACTGGGGTTAAGAGAAAAAAAATCAACTAGCGTATCACTTCAGTTGGCGGACAGGTCCATCGAATACCAGAGAGAAGTAATTGAAGATGTGCTAGTAAAGGTGGAAAAGCTCTACTTCTCTGCAGACTTTATCATACTCGACATGGAGGAGGATAGGGAAGTACCTCTCATTTTAGGACGTCCATTTCCTACAACAGGTTATACATTAATAGATGTGCAATGGGAAAATTGTCTTCGTGTGCAGGATGAAGAAGTCACATCAATGTCTTTGAGGCGATGAAATATCCCTCCAACCACGATGAATGTCATTATATTAACATAATTGAAAAGGTGACGACATAAGTATTTGAGAATGAGACCCCAGTATTACCACTTGAGGCATGCCTCATTCATTCAGCAGCCATCAGTGAGGATGATTTTGAAAGGAGGGAGTGTGTGAACTACTTGGAAGCAACAACAACATTGCCTAAGTATGGGAGGCATATCCCTCCAACCACGATGAATGTCATTATATTAACATAATTGAAAAGGTGACGACATAAGTGTTTGAGAATCAGACCCCAGTATTACCACTTGAGGCATGCCTCATTCATTCAGCAACCATCGGTGAGGATGATTTTGAAAGGAGGGAGTGTGCGAACTACTTGGAAGCAACAACATCATTGCCTAAGTATGGGAGGCAACAAATTAAAGATCTTGGAGCAAGTACCTCACCAACTCTACCATCCATTCTGGAGGCACCAAAATTAGAGCTCAAGGAGTTACCAGAACATTTAAGGTATGCATTTTTAGGTGAAAATTTTACACTACCAGTAATTATTTCTTCTTCTTTGACAGGTGACAAGGAAGAGAAACTCTTTCGTGTGCTAAAAGATCACAAAATAGCGATTGGTTGGACAATTGCAGATATAAAAGGTATAAGCCCTTCAGTTGTATGCACAGGATCTTGATGGAGGAGAACTATAAACCTTCGATTCAGCCTCAACGTCGCCTGAACCCAACAATGAAGGAAGTAGTAAGAAAAGAAGTATTGAAACTTCTTAGCGCAAGCATGATCTATACTATTCTGATAATAATTAGGACAGTCTGGTTCAAGTGGTTCCAAAGAAAGGAGGCAACACAGTGGTTAAAAATGATAATAATAAGCTAATATCAACTAGGACAATCAGAGGGTGGAGAGTGTGTATGGACTATAGGAAACTTAATAGTGCAACCTATAAGGATCATTTCCCATTACCTTTCATTGACCAAATGTTAGAGAGACCTGCAGGCCATGCATATTACTTTTTTCGAGCCATGCATATTATTGTTTTTTAGATGAGTATTCAGGATATAATCAAATTTCTATAGCACCTGAAGACGAAGAAAAGACAACTTTCACATGTCCTCATGGTACATTCGCTTTCAGAAAGTTACCTTTGGTTTATGCACTGCACCAGCTACATTTCAAAGGTGCATGATGGCTATCTTTCACAATATAGTTGAGCAAATAATAGAAGTATTTATGGATGATTTTTCAGTTTTTGATCATTCTTTTGATACATGTCTATATAACTTAAATCTAGTTGTGCAGAAATGCGAAGATACAAATTTGGTACTCAACTAGGAGAAATGTCATTTTATGTTGAAAGAAGGAATTGTGCTTGGACATCGTATATCTGAAAAAGAAATTAAGGTGGACCGTGCAAAGATTGAAACCACTGAAAAGTTACCACCTCCAACAAATGTGAGAGGCGTGAGAAGCTTCCTAGGGCATGCAGGATTTTATCAACAATTTATCAGGGACTTGTCTAAAATTGCAAAACCTTTATGCAATTTATTAATGAAAGGTGCACCATTTAACTTTTTCAATGATTGTTTGCAGGCGTTCGAGTTATTGAAGGAGAACTTGATCACTGCACCAATCATAGTGGCACGAAATTGGAGTCTACCCTTCGAAGTAATGTGCGATGCTAGTGATTACGCACTAGGAGCTGTATTGGAATAAAGATGGAACAAGATCAGTCAAGGAGTGTACTACGCAAGCAAGACATTAAATGAAGCACAACAAAATTACACTATAATGGAGAAAGAATTGCTTGCTGTGGTATTTGCTTTTGATAAATTTTGTTCTTATCTGATTAGATTCAAAGTTGATGTATTTACAGATTATTCTGCCCTCAAGTATTTGCTTGCAATAAAAGAGGCCAAACTAAGGTTGATAAGATGGTTCTTGCTTCTCCAAGAGTTTGATTTAGAAATTCGAGATAAGAAGGGGGTGGAGAATCTTGTGGCAGACCATCTTTCTTACATTGAGTATGAAGAGGACTCCAATGAATTTCCCATTGATGATGCGTTCCATGATGAATATTTATTAAGTATCACTGCCAATTCACCACCTTAGTATACTCCCTTCGCAAATTTCTTGGCATGTAGTATTTTTCCTCCTAATCTTTTGTACAAAGGCAAGAAAAAGTTTCTAATAGATATTAAATACTACCAGTGAGATGATCCAATTCTCTACAAATACTTTGCGGATCAAATTGTGTGAAGGTGTGTGTCCGAGAATGAAATGGAAAGAATTCTGCACCATTACCGCGCTAGAGAAGTGGGAGATAATTTTGATGCAACCAAGACAGCAGTAAAGGTATTACAATCAGGATTTTATTGGCCTACGCTATTTAAGGATGCTTATGCTCATGTTAAAGCATGTAATGCCTGTCAAAGGATGGGAAATATTTCTAGGCGTAATGAGATGACTCTCAACAACATTCTTAAAGTTGAGTTGTTTGATGTGTGGGGTATAGATTTCATGGGCCCCTTTCCATCCTTATTCTCTAGTTAGTATATCCTAGTGGCAGTTGATTATATTTTAAAATAGGTAGAAGTCGTTGCTTTACCTTCTAATGATGCACGAGCAGTGATAAAATTCTTAAAGAAGAACATCTTTACACAGTTTGGAACACCAAGGGCGATCTTTAGTGATAGTGGAAAGAACTTTTGCAATCACCAACTTAAAACCCTCTTGCTTAAATATGGAGTAAAGCACCATGTGGCCACACCATACCACCCACAAATAAGTGGCCAAGTGAAAGTTTCCAATAGAGAACTGAAGCGCATCTTAGAGAAAACGGTTACATGTCACGACGTGATTGGTCAGTAAAGTTCGATGATGCTTTATGGGCATATCGGACTGCGTTCAAGACACCAATCAGGATGTCCAGCTATTGAATGGTCTATGGTAAGGTATGTCACCTTTAAGTTGAGTTGGAACACAAGGCTTATTGGGTCATGCAATTACTCAATTTTGAAATGCGAGTGGCGGGAGAGAAAAGAATGTTGCAACTCAATGAAATAAAAGCATTTCACAACAATACTTATGAGAATGCAAGGATCTATAAGGAGCGGACCAAATAATGGCATGACAAGCATATTATGACAAGAGATTTCAAAAAAGGCAGAAAGTACTACTCTTCAATTCTCGCCTCCGTCTATTTTCAGGCAAATTATGCTCGAGATAGTCGGGTCCTTTTGAGGTAACTTAAGTACTAACACATGAGGCAATTGAAATTTATAGCCCGACAAAGGGGACGTTCAAATTAAATGACCAACGACTCAACCATACATGGAAGGCTACTTCAGCAAACACAACGTTTCCTTTTGCCTTGATGAAGCACCTTAAACATGCATTAGGAAGTCTAGCTAATGACTATAGCTTAAAGTGCTTCTTGGGAGGCAACCCAAGTTTTCTAGCTTACTTTTATTATATTTCTATTTTTAATTTTCTTTAGTACTAACTTATGTCTTTTGTATGTCAGGTACCCCTCTCTGTAGACTGATTCAATACCCCTAGATGAACCATAAAATCACCACAAAAATGAGTACCAGAAGACAGAGCATCAAAGAACTAGAAGTTCGGCCTGATAGCCGAATGTTCGGCCAGCCAGCCGAACTCTGGTAGGCCTTTGACCAGGAATCTTCTAGGCGTACACTTTCCAAAATATTTGCTTTTCTGGATCTGAGATATGTAATTTCCAAAATTGAATTGTTTTGTGGTAAATAAAGATATTGATTTAAAAATGGATTTCTTGTTCAAATTTGAAAATTTTGGGGTGATTCTCAATCCGGATTTTGTGCATGGGGATATAGCACAATTTAGGTATTGGGGAGGGTTAAATCTTTTTTTGAATTTTTTAATCTTTCCTTAAATTTTTTTTTTACTTTATCCTTTCCTTGTTTCTATCTTCTTTATTTCATCCTCTTAAAAAATTTTTAAATTTTTCAAAATTTAAATTTCAAAACTCCCTCATCTCTTCAAGAGAATTCAGTTTCCAAGATCTTCTATGATTCAAAATTTGAATTTGAAATTTAAATGAAGGGTAGTTTTGAGAAAAAAGTATATACATTTTCTATATAAACTAACTTCAACCCTCTTTAGTTTCTCACTTATCCGAGTCCAACTTCTCAAACCAGAGCATTCTACAGCTAGGAGAAGGAGTTTCAGAGACCTCAGCCACCAGATCCGTGAAGTTCGAGACAAATATTCGGCCAAGCAGCCGAAATCTCGGCCAGGCAGCCAAACTTTGGTAGAAACTTTCCCCTGAATTCTTCAGGGATAGTAAGTGCTCTGTTTTCTCTCTTTTACAGTTTTCAATTTTTTAAGTTCATTATGTCTAATATTTTTGTTGAGCACAACTTTTTCCTGGTACTCAAAGTATTTGGGATGTATTTTTTGGATCAAATAATGGTTAGGAATTGGGATTATCTATTGCCTTCTAATACTTATGAATTTTATATTCCTACCCTGGTATAAAAGTTTTATGATGGATTTTAAGAAAATAACATTGATAGAAATCAAGGAATAATTGAAGTAAATTGGAGGGGGGAGATGAAAATCTTGCATTTACAGACTATTTCTGAACTAACGGGTATTCCTATTGTGGAAAGAGGGACTCAAGAACCCGGGAACCTAGAAAACTACATGCATTTAATGGGAGAACATTGCAAGGTACGTCAAGGGGGCGGCATTAGCGTTAAAACAGTATATAAGAATGTGTACGCATTATGTAGATGGTTAAATCATAATGTCTTAGGTGTATCACATGTTTCATCTTTTTACAACCAAGTTTTACATATTGTCAACATTTTGATGACCAAGGAAAAAGATTTTAGCATGTGCTACACACTATTAGACACAATGCTAGCGCTAAAGATAACGAAAAACCTTTATGCCACTACCCATTCTTGTCACACAAATTTGCAATGAATAGATGCTTGAAGATGAATTTAATCATGCTATTAAAGATAAAATTAGTATTCAAACTGAAACTATTTCTTCATCTTATAATGCTTCAGTGCAAATTGATTGGGTACCTTCCATGCTACAAGAACATGTCCCCGTTGCATCATCATCATCTAATGAATTGAAAGAGGAGGATGATGAATTCTTTAATCAACAACCACCAGAAGATAATCGTGCATTTATGCATTAATTTTGGAGGGGATAAAAAGAACATACAATTTGATAAAGGGTAAGAAGAAGAAGAAAATTAAAGAGACACGTTTTAGGAGAACACGTTCTGTAGGAGGTAGTAGTAGCATAGGAAAGAGAGGGAGGCGTGCTTAAGGGGAGTTGTATAGTAGGATTTTTCTTTTTATTTCTTTATTTATTGTAAAAAAAAAATTTGTGGTAAGTTGACCTAGTTGTAAGGGATTTAGTAACCAGAAAACTTGAACTGGACAAGGAATATCAATTTGATGGAATTTTAAAGTCTTTGAGTAGAGATGAGAAATTTTAAAATATTATTTCCATCTAGAATTTGTCCATGTGAATATGCATCTTATCTACACTTATACATTAGTTTAAGCTTGGGATAATGAGGATTACTTAATACTTGAAAAAAAATTATTGAATAGCTAGCTAGATACTTTGACCTCAAGAAGCCTTTGTATTTATGAGAAAGATAGTTAGGTAAGTTATATATATATATATATATATATATATATATTATATAATATAATATATATATATATATATATATATATATATATATATATATATATATATATATATATATATATATATATATATATAATAACAAGTATAATGATCAATTACTTAGGTATCTTGACCTCAAGAAGCCTTGATATTTATACAAAAGAGAATTAGATTACTTATATATATGAAAAAAGAAAGAAAGAAGTGCTTAAAAGGGCAACGAAGTGGTAATATTTCGAAACTTCTATAATTTTTTTTTAAAAAGTATGTAAGTTTGAATCAAAATCCCAAGTTAAGAACTATACACATTCACGAAGATGCATAGGATTAGAAAACTTAGGATGGATGGTGATATAGGCTAAGATTTGAAAATCTCTGCAAATTAGATGATAGAATTCTTAATAAGAGATTGAACTTGATAATGAGAATTTATGGTAACTAGAGAACTTATACATTAGTGATGCTTACCACTCTAAAAAATTATTTTGTCTATCTTTATTTTTATTTTTATTTTTGGTTATCCTTATTTTTGATTATCCCTTTTTATCTTAATCTCTTCTTATCTTTTAAATTCTTTCACCGAATTTTGTAGGTGTAATTTACTGAAAACCTGACGAGACAACACTCGTCCACTAGGTAACCTGGGGTTTAACGGCTTGTTGCACGTGCTAAGTGCAATCGTGAGTCTGACGAAAGTGGATTAGGATTTTATTTTTAGGATTTTTTTTAGGTTTTCTTTTTCTTTTTAGACTAGGATTTTGCTCGAGGACTAGCAAAAAGTAGTTATAGGGGTGTGATGAGTGTGATTTATATACATGTTTTACATCACTTTTTATGCCTATTATTTGTCATATTTAATGATGCATGAGTATTTTGTTAGCGTTATTTGCAGATTTTAGGTCAAGAGTAAATTAGAAGAAAATGATAAAAAATTGGTTAATTGGCGATATCAAATAAACAAAAGAAATGCAGAATCAGAGATCTGAAGCAGAGATGGAACATCTCAACAGAGCCTTCACGCAAAATCAGAAATTTCATAAAAATCTGGGACTAAAATGGACCAAGAGTTCGGCCACTCAGCCGTATATTTCGGCTAAGCAGCAGTGGACCAGTCAACAGGAAGGCAAACTTAGAGGTCAACATGAGTCAAAAAGTGGTGCATCAATACATCAAGAAGTTCGGCCAGCCAGCCAAATTTTCAGCCAGCTGGCCGAACTCTAGCGGTGCTTAAGGATAAAATTTCCAAGAAATTCGTGTAAATTAAAAATTTAGGTTTTTGTATTCGATTAGGATTCTACTGCTCTACGTTCTATATAAACACCGCCAAGCCTCTTGTACAATATACAATTTTATTCTCCTTTTATTTTGAGCGAAAATCAATAAAATTCTCCTATTAGCCATTAAATCTCAGAGTACTTTCAGCAAGAATTTCGTCAAGGCTTCATCTTTATTGGTGCTCTCTTACCTTTCTTTACTTTCCTTTTAATTTCCATGATCTCTTTTAATATATAATGTGTTCTTGAGTTTGGTTCCAATTGTTACTATAAACATATGTTAACCCAGAGGCCTTTCACCTTAGTTTTGATGATGACTAACTTATGAAGGTTAGTTTACCAATGATCTTGTGTTTATTTAGTTTCAGTTATTGATCAAGATCTTAGTAGGTATTAGCTTCAATAAAGGAGTTTTGGAGCTAACACATGTAGATTCAAGAGCTCGCACGTTAAGATCACATCTAGCACTCATATGGAGTCAAGCTCTTTGGATCGTGTTTGGATAGAGTCGGCTTGGAGAAGGAGTTCTACAAGAAGACTTTGATTTGTTAGTTGTAGTTTGTGTTTAGATCTTGTGTAAGATAGACTAGTGTTGATATGCTCAAGTTCATACACACACAAGTTCAATACATTTAGTTTTCAGTTTAACCGATTTGAATTTCAAGTACACATATATCGGGTTTTCTCGGTCGACCGAGCGATCAACCGTTCTACTGATTTGCTCGACACACTTTTAATTTTTTTATCATAACTTTTTTCTTATATTCAATTAACATGATTTAAATTAAATTTTAAAGATAACTTTTAGGGATTCATTCTTATTCAATAATCATTTTCTTATTCAAAAGTTAAAGATGTCAAATATTGGATTGAAATCTGTTCTTATTCTGAAAACAGTTTACAATTTTTGATTTGACACCTTTTCGTATTTTATTGATAACTTTCTACTCTTAAATGATATTGAGTTGTTTTAAGCTGCATTAGAAAGAAGACTTAAATATTTACAAATTATTCCTTTATACTTATTTCTACATTCGGATGTATTAGGTCTGAACACTATGCTCAAAATTGACCAACAAACTGCTAGATTGGTAATAACGGCTAGCTCCTTTAAAAACTGTTTTAAAACATATTTCTTTTAAACGAGGAAAGTTGAATTTTTAAGGGCAATTTCTTCCTCTTTAGACCTAGTAAAAACTATTCTAAAAGTGTTTTTCTAAAACCTATATAAAGGGTCATTGGGATTTATTATTTCACAACAACAAATTCTATTGAAAATCTAGTTTTTGCTTTCAACGGAAAAAAGTTTCAAGTTTGCTTTTGTGCTCTTATTTTCAAAGTTTTATTTAAGTTTCTCTGTTCTTAAAATCTCTCTTTCTGATTTTCACTCTCACTTTAATTCTTGAGCTTCAAGTTTACATTTTACTCTATAGGGTTTTTGTAAGAGAGTTACAAAGAGAGCGTTTGTGATCTCTTGATCACCAGGATTTTGAGAGCTATTCTTCCCATCTTTTTTAATGATTTTGCAGCAAGTTTAAAAGGAGTTTTTGGGACTAAAATCTTTATCTTTTATTTGTTTTAAAAGTGTTAGAAAAATCAAAGAAGAGAGTCTTTAGGAAATTAGTTTTGATCTTTCTTTACAAATCTATTTGGTATTTTTCCCAAGTGTTTTTCTTTGTTATTCTCTTTTCCAAACACTTATTTTTCTCACAGTTGAGCTATTATCTCTAATCCTATCTATAGGAACTTGTTTTTGTGAGGAAAATTGTTTGTGGTCTATTGTGATCACCAAGTGTTGTTTGTGATCATTGGATCACCAAGTTTCTAATCTTTTCTTTGCTTTGGCTTTGTGCCTTATCCCACTTGTACACATTGTGGACGTAGGGGCCACCTTGCAAAGTATTATTATGATAGAACAAATGTTTTAAATTTTGCAAATAAATTTGTTTGGGTTAGAAAAGGTGCTAACCCCCATAGGCCCAAAAGGATATGGGTACCAAAATTCGCCTCTATTGTGTTTGATGTAGGTGTGGACTCACACATGACGTGAGAGGAATGGTGCCTTGATGCTGCATGCGTTTGAGCTTGATAGACACTACATTGGATGCATCACCTTCAAGGATGTTTGGTGGGAGGACCACCATGGTTTCGAAATCTAGAGATTAGCCCTATTGGTTTTGGTAATTATCTCTAACTCCTTATTTAGTTTACATGCTTTAAATTAATAATTTTTTTGCATGTTGTGATTTTATTATTCATTATATTAAATGCAATGTTATTAGACATATGATATGCATATATAGTATTTAAGATACACCCATGTTTATATGGACTATTATTTTTGTGTTCTCACTACAGTTTAGCTATTGTGTATATTCTTGCTCTAAAACACGTGCATTTACCCTAATAATCATGACTGTTTATGATTCTGCACTTCATGTTTTTGATTACTTTTTTAGATAAAATTTTTATTAAAACTTGTGTTTATATTTGTACAACTAGTGAGCCACATTTTATTATTATGTGTTTGTACTTTATTGCTCAATTGTACCCATTAGATGTACATGTATAACCTAGTTTTGATGATTCTTTCATGTATACTTGTTTTCCCTATTTTTGTACATATTTTCATAAAAATGTGTTTTTCTTCATGTATATGTTAATTTTGTCTAAACTATTAGATATACATGTCTATCCTAGAGTCACTTATTTTCATGCAATATTCTGTTATGGACTCATTTATGTTTGGGATATGTATATATACTTTTAGTTTCAACAAAACATACATATACATTAAAGCGTATTTAGTTTTGATGATTTCTTACTTTTGATATAAGAAAATTCATATGAGCTTCAATGTCTTATTTCCATGATTTTGTTTATTACATGATTCTTACAATCTATTTTTGGTGTTTACTCATGATTTTTTATTTATTGAGCATATATATGCTTTATTGTAATTTGAGTGTCGATGATCTTGTGATTTTCATGTTTTTATGGGATCTTATTGTTTTATTCCTTATTTGAAGGATTTCTTACTAGTTTTCAAAATTATCTTTAAAACTAGGCTTTATTCTTAAATTGGTAGAGTTTTCAAACTATGCTAAAATATTTTCAAATCATGATTTTTGAAAACCCCTACCATCTAAGGGCGGTTGGATGGGCGATCATACCTTGTATACCCTCATTAAATATCTTTTAAAGTTGTACATGAATAGGGTGATAGGTATGAATTATACACATGATCTTCATGAAATTTTATTTTTGTACACTCATATATGTTTCTTATATATGTATGCTTCAAATTTCAATTGGTATTTCCATTTTCATATATACATATATATGATTGTGCTTGTTTTACAATATCTTTATATTCTTAAAGCACAAATTATATTTATGTTAAGCTTGATTTTTTTCAAATATTAATTGGTATCTTTACAAGCTTATGCATTGATTTCAATTGGTATTTATTTGATATCAAAATGTACTTCATGTTTCACCTTCTATTGGTATCAAAAATCTACTATTGGTATCTTTAAAAAAATTTCTCGACAAGTGGTACCAACATTTGTTTTGTCAACTACAATTTGATTTCATTGGTATCATAATTCATTTTATTGACTTCAAGAAATTTCAAAATTTTGTTTTAAAAAGTGGTTTCAAAATTTGTTGATATGTATTACCTATACGCAAGGGGTGCTTAACATCTTCTCTATATATAGGTTGAGTGTATCTCACATTGAGGAGCTTGACCTCTCTTCTTTATATGGTACACGTGTGTAGGGAGAGCTTAATATCTCTGATTGCACATTGTATATTATGATTTATGTGGGTTAGGGTCTAGTTATCTCTTCTCCATGTAATACATGTATGCAGAGAGAGCCAACTTATCGTCTCTCCTCTTCATGAATGTATGCCGCATATACATCTTTATTGTTTGGTTATCTTCACCCCTTTATTGATGAATTGACAAAAATGGGGAGAAGAATTTAGTGAGTTTATATATGCATGCTTAATATTAGCATTTATGTTGGCCCAAAGGCCCATTACTCTAGTTTTGATGATGATTAACTCATATAGTTATAGTGCTAATGATCTTGTGTTTATTTAGTTTCAGATTTTCTATCAAAATCTTAGTAGGTGCTTAGCTTCAACAAAAGAGTTTTTGGAGCTAACACATGTAGATTCTAGAGCTCGCGCATCAAGCGCATCTAGCACTCGGTTGAAGTCAACTTCTTTGGATTGTGTTTGGATTGAGTCGACTTGGAGAAGGAGTTCTACAAGAAGACTTTGATTTGTTTAGATCTTGTGTAAAGATAGATAGTGTTGATCTGCTCAAGTTCACACACACAAAAGTTCAATATGTTTGGTTTTTGGTTTAACCGGTTTTGGATTTCAAGTTCACATATGTATGATTTTCATGAATAGATAGAATCAAAATAAGTTTACATGGTTTAATGTATATTAGATTTCATCTATATACATATATGCTTCATATATTTAGAAAAACTTATTTTGATGATCCTATTCATGTGTTTGGAGTTTTGTAATTAACAAAACTTATTTTGGATTTCATGTCAAAAATATAGATATATACTGTACATGTGTATTGGATTTTATACATAAATAATAAGCTTCAAAAGTGTTTAAAATATCTTGTTTTTGCATTTGAAGAAGTTTTGAAAAAATCGTTTTTCAAATTGAAGATTGATTTTGAAGAGTACGGTTTTTGTTTAAGGTCAAATATTTTATGTCACAAAAATAGTTCATATAGTTTATAATATGTGTTGATTTTTTATCACACATATTTGTTATTCAAATATCTATCAAGAACTGATTTTTGTGGAATTTATATGAATTTATGGGATTTTACAGAAGTTAAATTAACCAAGTTTAAAGTTCTGAAATATCTGCAAGATCTGCTGGCGGTCGACCGGACGGTTGACTGGACCAGTGGTGGTCGACCGGGCCAGTCGACCGATGTGCACAAGATACGTGCACATGGCCAGCCTAAAAGGCCGGTCGACCGGGCGGTCGACCGACTGAAACTACCCATGTCTCGGGTAGTGCCGGTCGACCGAGCGGTCAACCGACAGGCTGTGTGCCTTCTGGACGATCGACCAGACGGTCGACTGGTAGTGCCTAACGGTCAAAAATTTGACCGTTGGCCGGTCAACCGGCGGTCAACTGAAAGGTCATTTTTAACCTTTCAGGCTGCCAACGACTATATTTTTCCCAACCTTATATAAAGGGGTTTTTGGGGTTGTTTTCTATAAGATTTCTAGAGAGTTTTTCTTCCCATCTTCTAAGAGTTTTGCAGTAAGTTTGAAAAGAGTTTTTGTGCCAAAAAATTTATTTTTATTTGTTTTCAAGGGTTGGAAAAATCAAAGAAAAATAGAGTCTTTGGGAAATTAGTTTTGATCTTCATTTCTATTTCTATCTAGTATTTTTCCCAAGTATTTTTCTTTGTGATTTGTTTTCCCAACACCTTGTTTTCTCACACTTGAGCTATCATCTCTATCCTATCTATAGGATCTTATTTTTATGGGAAATATTGTTTGTGTTCTATTTTGATCACCAAGAGTTGTTTGTCATCTATTGTGGTCACCAAGTTGTAATCTTTTCTTTGCTTTGGTTTTGTGCCTATCCCTCTAGTGTAGAGGTGGTTGTGCTTTGGGTTTGTGGTTATCCCTCTTGTGTAGAGGTGATTGTGGTGGAGTTTGGCATTATGCCTTTATCCCTCTTACGTAGTGGTGATTGTTGTTTTGACTTTGTGCCTTTCCTCTTGTGTAGAGGTGTTTGTGTTGGAGAGAAGAGTTGTGTACTCCTAACTTTGTAATTTCAAATTCCTTGGTGGAGGTTCTCTTTGTGGGAGGTGCTGTGTGGACATAGTAGAAATCCTTCAGTGTGAAGGCAGGACGTAGAGTAGTGGCTCGAACCTCGAAACATATCTTGATGTTTGCGTTTGATCCACTATCTCTAACTCTATCTCTCTTATATCTTGCATTGCTTTATATTGTTTATATCACTTACATGCTTGGTATTGTTTATGTGTCCATACTTGTGTTGAACCATGAGAGCTTCATATAGTACCTCAACTCTTATTTAGAGGAATCTAGAGGAGATAGTCCAGAGCCCTTCATAGGGAATTCGGCTACACTCTTTGGTTACACATAGTGTGTTGTAATTGATTTTTAATTCCGCATCATTTGTCATTAGATTAGCTAGTACACCTATTCACTCCCATCTACGTGTATTTTCAATTGGTATCAGAGCCTACGCTCCTGATATTAGGTTTAACCACCTAGGAGTGAGATCTTGGATTGCTAATCTAGATTTTCATTTGCACACATATAGTTTATACACTTATGGATTTCATGACCCCTCCCATGTATGATGCTACCAACATTGATATATGGAAGTACAAGATGAGTATATACCTTAAAACTCTAGGAATGCATGTTTACCTTACCACTACCAAGAAATCTTATCTTGATAATAATAAGTATGTAGAGGCCACAAGCCTTAGAGGCACTTTGGCGCACTCTTAGCAAAGATTCTTTCTATTGTTTCTCATTGTGATTCCGCTTTTGCAGTGTGAAACACATTGACCTCTCCCAAGCTTCAAACGACAAACAATATGGAGAAAGAATCTAGTGGAGATGAGTCCAACGAAGCTTGCTACATGGTCCAAGGGAATGACTCTCTTGAGGAAAACTCAGATACTCAACTAGATGATAGTGCTAGTTCTTCGGGTGATGACAATATGGATCCTGATGCCTTAAATGAAGAACTTTCATTATGTTGGGAAAACTTGCTTCAAAAATACAAACTTTTGAAAAAGAAAAGTCTTAAATTAAAAGAAGAAAATGAGGATTTATTTTTAAAACTTAATATGGCTTTGCAAGAGAGGGTTAAGATTTTAAGTGAAAGGGACTCATTGAAATCCCAACTTATTCTTGCCTTAAAGGAAAATAAAATTTTGAAAAATAAAAATGATTGTGATGATGTTTTGAAGAAAAATGAGGTTATTTTAAAAGAGAATAATTCTTTGAAAAATAAAATTGCTTTGATTTCAAAAGAATTGGAATTTGTTTCAAAAGAAAACACTTCTTTGAAAAATAATTTTGATGGTCATGTTTGTCATGTTCCTATTGCCTCTTCTTCTATTGATAAATATGTTACTTGCTCTGCATCTTCATCAATTATTGTAAATGATATTTGTGAAGAAAAGTATAGATTGTTTGGGCTCCACTTTGAGCCAATGTGCCATGAACCACACACGATTGAAATTCATTTCGTAAGAAACATGCTCCTCATATGCATGCACATAAAACACGGCATACATATGCTCATCATCCTCACACACATGATTCTATGTATGCTTATATGTACACTTGTACACATTGTGGACGTACGGGCCATCTTGAAAAGTTATGTTATGATAGAATAAATGATTAAAATTTTGCAAACAAATTTGTTTGGGTTAGAAAAGGTGCTAACCCTCATTGACTCAAGAAAGTGTGGGTATTAAAATTCACCCTATTGTATTTGATGTAGGTGTGGGCTCTCACATGACGTGAGAGGTATTGGTGCTTTGATGGTGGATACGTTTGAGCATGATGGACACTACATTGGATGCATCACCTTCAAGGATGTTTGGTTGGAGAATCACCATGGTTTGGAGACCTAGAGATTAGCCTATTAATTTTGATAACTATCTCTAACTCTTTATTTATGTTTACATGCTTTCTCATTGATGATTTTTAGCATGTCCTGATTTTTCATGTCATTATGTTTAAATGCAAAGTTTATTAGACTTGTGATATACATATGTAGCACTTGAGATGCACCCATGTTTATATGGACTTTTATTTTTGTGTTCTCATTATAGTTTAGCTATTGTGTATATCCTAGCTCTAAAGCACGTGCATTTACCTGAATGATCATGCTTGTTTATGATTTTTGCACTTCATATTTTGATCGCATGTTTAGATGGAATTTTTATTAAAACTTGTATATTGTACAACTAATGAGCCACATTTATTCATCATGTGTTTGTGCTTCATTGCTCATTTGTACTCATTACATGTACATGTATAATCTAGTTTTGATGATTATTATATCTTTACTTGTTTTCCCTATTTGTGTACATATTTTCATAAAAATGTGTTTATTTTCATGTATATGTTAATTTTGTTTAAAACTGATAGACATACATATCATCCTAGAGTCACTTGCTTTTCATGCAAAAAAAATTTTTGGACTCATTTATATTTGGGATATGTATGTATACTTTTAGTTTTAACAAAACATACATATATCTTGAACCATATTTAGTTTTGATGATTTCTTATTTATATGAGCTTCAATGCCCTATTTTCATGATTTTATTTATTACATGATTTTTACACTTTATGTTTGGTGTTTACTCATGACTTTATTTTCATGAGTTTTATATGTGCTTTATAGACCTTGAGTGTCAATTATTGTGTGATTTTCATGTTTTTATGGGATATATGATTTGGTTTCATGTCTTAAATGATCTTTAACTAGCTTATCAAATATTATTTTAAACTAGTTTCTTGATTTTTCAATTGGTAGAGTTTTTTAAAACTATACTTTAAATGACTATCTTTTATCATGTGCATGAATAGTGTGGTAGGTATGAGTTATACACATATGTATACTCATATGTGTTTCTTATATATGTATGCTACAAATTTCAATTAATATCAATTTCAATTGGTATTTTCATTTTCATACATACATATATATGATTTGATTGTGCTTGTTTTACAATATCTTTATACATTCTTTAAAAAGCACAAAAAGTTTATGCTAAGCTTGACTTATTTTTAAATGTTAATTGGTATCTTCATAAGCTTATGCATTGATTTCAATTAGTATTTCAACTGCTAATTATTTTCAAATAAATATCATAAATATCAAAATGTACTTCATGTTTCACCTTCAATTGGTATCAAAATCTACTATTGGTATCTTAAATTTTTTTTTACAAATAGTACCAACTTTTATTTTGTCAACTACAATTTGATTTCATTGAGATCAAAATTTATTTTGTTGACTTTAAGAAATTTCAAAATTTTGTTTTAAAACTGATTTCAAAATTTTCTTAAACTTCGTTGGTATATATTGCCTATATGCAAGGGGAGCTTAATATCTCCTCTATATATAGATTCATGTTGAGTGTAGTTTACATATTGAGGAGTTTGACCTCTCTTCTTTATGTGGTACACGAGTAGGGGGAGCTTAACATCTCGCTTATACATTGTATATTATGCTTTATGTGAGTTAGGGTCTGGCCATCCCTTCTCCATGTAATGCATGCATACAAGGGGAGCTAACTTTACGTTTTTCCTCTTCATGAATGTATATCGCATATACATTTTTATTGTTTGATTGTCCTCACCCCTTTGTTGATGAATTGACAAAACGGGGGAGAAGAATTTTGAGAGTTTATATATGCATGCCTAATATTGGTATATATGCATATATGATTTGTTTACTTTATGCACTTCATTGAATATCTTTATGTTTATTGCTATGCATAAGTTAAGGGGAGCTTTTATGAAGCTTATCTTTAATCCATGCATATATAACTCCATGAGTTTTGTCATCATCAAAAAGGGGGAGATTGTTGGCCGAAAGGCCCATCACTCTAGTTTTGATGATGATTAACTCATGTAGTTATAGTACTAATAATTTTGTGTTTATATAGTTTCAGATTTGCTATCAAGATCTTAGTAGGTGCTTAGCTTCAACAAAGGAGTTTTTGGAGCTAACACATGTAGATTCAAGAGCTCGCACGTCAAGATCGCATCTAGTACTCGGTTGGAGTCAAGCTCTTTGGATCGTGGTTGGATCGAGTCGACTTAGAGAAGAAGTTCTACAAGAAGACTTCAATTTGTTTAGATCTTGTGTAAAGATAGATAGTGTTGATATGCTCAAGTTCACACACACACACACACAAGTTCAATATGTTTGATTTTTGGTTTAACCAGTTTTGGATTTCAAGTTTACATATGTATGGTTATCATGAATGGATAGAATCAAAACTAGTTTACATGGTTTAATGCATATTGATTTCATCTATATACATATATGCTTTATATATTTAGAAAAACTTATTTTGATGATCCTATTCATGTGTATGGAGTTTTGTAATTAACAAAACTTATTTTTGGATTTCATGTCAAAAACATAGATATATAGTTTACATGTGTATTAGATTCCATCCATACACAATAAGCTTCAAAGTGTTTAAAATATCTTGTTTTTGTATTTGAAGAAGTTTTGAAAAAATCATTTTTCAAATTGAAAATTGATTTTGAAAAATAAGGTTTTTGTTTAAGGTCAAATATTTTATATCACAAAAATAGTTCAAATAGTTTATAATATGCGTTAATTTTTGGTCACACATATTTGTTAATTAAATATCTATCAAGAACTAATTTTTGTGAAATTTATATGAATTTATGAGATTTTACAGAAGTTAAATTAACTAAGTTTCAAGTTCTGAAATATCTGCCAGATTTGCTAGCGGTCGATTGGACGGTCGACCAGACCAGTGGTCCGTCGACCAGGCCGGTCGACTGATGTGCACAAGATACGTGCACATGGCCAGCCTACAAGGCCGGTCGACCGGGCGGTCGACCGATTGTAATTATCTATGTCTCGGGTAGTGCCGTCGACCGGGCGATCGATCGACAAGCTGTGTGCCTTGTGGACGGTCGTTCGGGCGGTCGACCGGCAGTGCCTAACGGTCAAAAATTTGGCTGTTGGCTGGTCGACCGGAATGTCATTTTTGACCTTTTAGGCTGCCAACGGCTATATTTTTCCCAACCCTATATAAAGGGGTTTTGGGGTTGTTTTCTAAAAGATTTCTAGAGAGTTTTTCTTCCCATTTTCTAAGAGTTTTGCAGTAAGTTTGAAAAGAGTTTTTTTGTCAAAAAGATTTATTTTATTTGTTTTTAAGGGTTAAAAAATCAAAGAAAAATAAAGTCTTTGAGAAATTTGTTTTAATATTCATTTCTATTTCTATCTAGTATTTTTCCCAAGTATTTTTCTTTGTGATTTATTTTTCAAACACCTTGTTTTCTCACACTTGAGATAACATCTCTATCCGATCTATAGGATCTTGTTTTTGTAGGAAATATTGTTTGTGGTCTATTGTGATCACCAAGAGTTGTTTGTGGTCTCTTGTGTAGAGGTGATTGTGATGGAGTTTGACTTTGTGCCTTTATCCCTCTTGTGTAGAGGTGATTGTTATTTTGGCTTTGTGCCTTGCCTCTTGTGTAGAGGTGGTTGTGTTGGAGAGAGGACTTATGTACTCCTAACTTTGTAATTTCAAATTCCTCGGTGGAGGTTCCCTTTGTGGGAGATGCTGTGTGGACGTAGTGAAAATCCTTCTGTGTGAAGGCGAGGACGTAGAGCAGTGACTCGAACCTTGAAACATATCTTGGTGTTTATATTTGATCCACTATCTCTAACTCATCTCTCTTATAACTTGCATTGCTTTATATTGTTCATATCACTAACATGCTTGATATTGTTTGTGTGCCCATACTTGTGTTGAACCAAGAGAGCTTCATATAGCACCTCAACTCTTATTCAGAGGAATCTAGAGGAGATAGTCCAGAGCCCTTCACGGGAAATTTGGCTACACTATTTGGTTACACATAGTATGTTGCAAATGATTTTTAATTTCGCATCATTTGTCATTAGATTAGTTAGTACACCTATTCATCCCCCCTCTAGGTGTATTTTCAATTTATGCATATATGTTTGTGTTTAGTTTATGCATTTCATTGAATATCTATTTGTTTATTACTATGCATAAGTTAAGGGGGAGCTTCTATGAAGCTTATCTTTAATCCATGTATATATAACCTCATAAGTTTTGTCATCATCAAAAAGGGGGAGATTGTTAGCCTAGAGGCCTTTCACCTTAGTTTTAATGATGAATAACTTATATAGGTTAGTTTACTAATGATCTTGTATTTATTTAGTTTCAGTTATTGATTAAGATCTTAGTAGGTATTTAGCTTCAACAAAAGAGTTTTTGAGCTAACACATGTAGATTCAAGAACTCGTGCGTCAAGATCGCATCTAGCACTCAGATGGAGTTGAGCTCTTTGGATCGTGTTTGGATCGTGTCGGCTTGGAGAAAGAGTTCTACAAGAAGACTTCAATTTATTTAGTTTTAGTTTGTGTTTAGATCTTGTGTAACATAGACCAGTGTTAATATGCTCAAGTTCATACACACACACACACAAAATTTCAATATTTTTGGTTTTCAGTTTAACCGGTTTTGGATTTCAAGTACACATATATCGGGTTTTCTCGGTCGATCGTGCGGCTGACCGTTCTGTTGATCTGCTCGACACACCTTTAAATTTCTTATCATAACTTTTTATTCTTATATTCAATTAACATGATTTAAATTGAATTTTAAAGATATCATTCAGGGCTACATTTCTTTTTCAATAATCATTTTCTGATTCTAATGTTAAAGATGTCAAATATTGGGTTGAAGTCTATTTTTGTTTTGAAAACAGTTTACAGTTTTTGATTTGACACATTTTAGTATTTTATTGATAACTTTCTACTCCAAACTGATATTGAGTTAATTTAAGTTGCATTTAGAAATACGACTTAAATATTTACAAATTACTCCTATATATTTATTTCTAAATTTGGACCTTTTATGCCTAACCACTGTGCTCAAATTGACCAACGGACTGCCAGATTGACAGAAACGGCTAGCTCCTTTAAAAACTGTTTTAAAACATGTTTCTTTAAAATGAGGAAAGATGAATTTTTAAGGGCAATTTCTTCCTCTTTAGACCTGGTAAAACTAATCTAAAAGTGTTTTTCAAAAATCTATATAAATGGTCATTGGGATTGAATATTTCACAACAACAAATTCTACTGAAAATCTAGTTTTTGCTTTCAAAGAGAAAAAGTTTCAAGTTTACTTTTGTGTTCTTATTTTCAAAGTTTTATTTAAGTTTTTCTGTTCTTAAAATCTCTCTTTCTGATTTTCACTCTCACTTACATCCTTGAGCTTCAAGTTTACATTTTACTCTAAAAGTTTTTGTAAGAGAGTTGGAAAGAGAATGTTTGTGATCTCTTGATCACCAAAGTTTTTGAGAGCTATTCTTCCCATCTTTTTCAGTGATTTTGCAGCAAGTTTAAAAGGAGTTTTTGAGCCTAAAGTCTATATCTTTTATTTGTTTTAAAAGTGTTGGAAAAATTAAAGAAAAGAGAGTCTTTGGGAAATTGGTTTTGATCTTTCTTTACAAATCTATTTGGTGTTTTTCCCAAGTATTTTTCTTTGTTATTCTCTTTTCCAAACACTTTGTTTTTCTCACACTTGAGCTATAATCTCTAATCTTGTTTTTGTGAGAAAAATTGTCTATGGTCTATTGTGATCACCAAGTGTTGTTTGTGATCATTGGATCACCAAGTTTCTAATCTTTTCTTTACTTTGACTTTGTGCCTTATCCCTCTTGTGTAGAGATGAGTGTGTTTGAGCTTTAGCTTTATGCCTTATCCCTCTTGTGTAGAGGTGATTGTGTTTTGGCTTTGTGCCTTGTCTCTCTTGTGTAGAGTTGATTGTGTTTTGGCTTTGTGCTTATCCCTCTTGTGTAGAGGTGATTGTGTTCGAAGAGGAGTAGTGTACTCCAAGTGTAGAGTTGTAATTCCTTAGTGAAGGTCCCTTTGTGGAAGGTCCTATGTGGATATAATGGAAATCCTTCTGTGTGAAGGGGGACGTAGAGTAGTGGCTCGAACCTCGAAACATATCTTGTTGTTTGCGTTTGATCTACTATCTCCTTATATCTTGCATTGCTTTATATTGCACATATTCATATGCTAGATATAGTTGTGTGTACGCATGCTTGTGTTGAACCAAGAGAGCTTCATATAGCACCTCAACTCTTAATTTAGAGGAATCTCAAGGAGTAGTTCCAGAGCTCTACACGGAAAATTCGGGCTCACTCTTGGTTACACATAGTCTTTTGCATTTGAGCTTTAAATTCCACATCATTTGTCATTAGATTAGCTATTACACCTATTCACCTCCCCTCTAGGTGTTTTCAACATAATTACAGGAATTATATACATGATGTATATATGATGCAATATAAGCATTTTTATTCACATTATTTAGATTTTTAGGAATCCATATATATTTGTTTCGAATTCTTTTTGAAATAGTATCAGTATTTCTTTTAACAAAAGAATTATATGGATTATGATTATTCTTTTATAAAAATGTGTAGATTTTTCAAAATTATTTTTTGAAAATCCAAGACCAACATGTGTAGGTTTTTCAAACTTATCTTTTGAAAATCCAAGACTAAAGTGATTATTTGAAATCTTTTGATTAGACAATAAATCATTTAAATTTCTTTACCCTTATTAAATTTTGTCACATTTTTTAAAATTTCTTCATATTTAATTTGGAACTAGTCATTTCTTTATCTAAAATAAAAATTCTAAATAATTTCTCTTTTAAGAAAACCATTCTTTTTTAAAAAATTCTCATTATCCTTTTCTAAAGATGAAATAACTTTTTCAAAGTAAGATTTTTGAGAATTTAAGACATTTGAGAAATATGAAGTGAATTTTCTTTATTTTGTTCGTTATTTTCTTTTGTTAAAACTTTACTTTTAATCTTTTCATTCTTGAAATCATCATATAGTTCATTAAATGCATCTATAATTTAGCATACTCTTGTACCTTATCTTCTTGAGCCATAAAACAGACAATGGCAGTTTCAGTGGCTTCTTCTTCGTTAGAGGAAGATGAATCACTATCATCTCATGTTGCTTGGAAGGTTTTCTTCCTTTTGTTGAACTTATTGAAATTCTTGAAATTTCCTTTAGATTTCATCAATGGGCAATCCTGTGACCTGGTTTGTTACACTTAAAAAAAAAGGATTATCGTTAGTATCTTTATTCTTTTTAAGCTTACCTTGTTTTAAGAACTTTCTGAAATTTCTTGAGATCATTGTCATTTCCTCTTCATTATCATCTGAATTGTCCAAATCTGAGGATGTATGGAAGGCAAGTACTTTCTTCTTTGATTGTTGTTGTTGTTCATCCATTTTCCTATCTTCAAGTTGAACTTTATATGCCATCAAATTACCAATAAGGTTTTCTAATAACAGAGTTGAGAGGTCATTTGCTTCTTGTATTGCTGTAGTTTTTTTCTCCCAATCTGATGTGAGTGCACGGAGAACCTTTTTAACTTTTTTCAACTTGAGTGTATTCCTTTCCAAGGGCTACTAAGGAATTTATAATGTCAGTGAACCTTGTAACCATTTCTGCAGCGGTTTTATTTTTCTTCATTTTGAAGAGTTCAAACATGTGAACAAGAATAAAGATTTTAGATTTTTTAACTTTATTGGTACCTTCATGTGTTACTTGTAAAATCTACCATATTTGATTTACAGATCTTGCTATGGACACACGATTGAATTCTTCTTTGTTCAAGGAATAAAAAAGCGCGTTCATTACTTTGGCATCAAGATCGACAGACTTCTTTTATTCTTCACTCCAAGTATCATAATTGGTGGTAGGCTTGGTTTATGGTGCTTTCACTATGTTCCATACTTTATAGTTCAGTGATTGTAAGCAGATCTTCATTCTACACTTCCTGTAGTTATAGTTTGATCCATCAAATTATGGTGGACATTGTGTAGAATGTCGTTCCTTGAATTGTGATGAAGGAAACTCTGTTACCATCCTTGAACAATGCTCTGATATCTAGTATGTAGGATCTATAAACAAGACAACACAAACACTAGAGGGGGGTGAATAGTATTTATAAACTTTTAATAATAAAAAGTAAACTACTTGTAGGACAGTACATGAACAGAATAAATCTCAGAAATTTCAAATACCAATAAGAGAGATTTTATCCTGGTTCGGTCCTTGTGACCTACGTCTAGTTCCCAAACAACCCGCTTGAGATTTTTCTATCCTATTTTGATACACCCAAAATCAACTCTTGTATACCACTTGATAAAGCACCCTTGTCAAATCTGTACAACTCTTCTTTACACCAAGAAGCCACTTTCTTTGATGGATTACTGTGTATCCTATAAGCCTTGAAACTTGTATGTGATTGTGAACAAGGTATCTTATAGGAGGACTCTCGGAATTCTTCACAAGAGAATTGGAATTGTGTGAAGGACAGAAAGTGAAAAATAGTTTTCTGAAAAATAAAACTTTTGAACAAAATTTTGGACAGAAAACTAATAATTTTAATTAGTGAATTCATCCAAGAACAACATCTCTATTTATAGGTGAAAACAATGGTTAGTTAGGGAAGTTATCAATTCAAATTTGAAAATCAAAACGTTGAAAAAAACACCAGAATCTGAAAATCGAATAACAATCCAGAAACTAAACTTAGTCGACTAGGGTATGAGATCAGTCGACTAGTATATGAAATTTGCCTTGGTTACTCGACTAACTTAAAGACCAAGTCGACTATATTGATCTGACAACAGACTGATAAGTCTCTGAAAACTAAAACTAGTCGACTATATAAGGGGCTTAGTCGACAAACTTTCAGTGCAGTTGAAAAACAGAGAACAGACAATTTTTTATGAATACACCTAGTCAACTATAAAAGATAGTAAGTTGACTATACGATATGTTAGTCGACTATAAAATAAGATAAGTCGACTATAAGATTATTTTGTGTGTGATCAAGGCTTTAACAATCTTCTAAAAAGTAAAGAAAAAATATACAAACATAGTAAATATCCTTGTATAATCTTATGCTGCAAGAACTCAGTACTAGCTCTTCAAATTGAGCTCCAATATCATCAAAATCTAAGTTCCAACACACCAATCTTCAACTTAGAAGGATAGGTCATATTTTGAAGTCGAGCATGCCTAAGCAATAGTTTTAGGCACTCTTCTTTCTGATTATACCTCTCGATCTATAAGGATGGCTTCTCTAGCCACACTGTTCCATATGTAATAGTCGGATGCCTCCTTTCTCCTGCTCGATTGATCGAAACTCGACCCAATAAAAAGGCATCTGAATGCTCAGACGGTGGACTTAAAATGAGTTTATCTGATTGCTTATCAAGCCAAATTTATTGAAGAAGGTTCATGACGCGTCTTTGTAGAACTTTTTCATTGTTTTCACATTCATATCAAGAGGTGATAACCGATCGATTAGAAGATCAAATGAGTTTATCTGATGGCTTATAAAATCAAACTCATTGAAGAAGGTTCGTGACGCATCTTTGTAGAACATTTTCATTGTTTTCACATTCATATCAAAATGTGGCAACCAAATGACTCCACAAAAAGGTTAATCTCTGGACAAAACAACTCGCAGAATTCATATTTACCTCTGTGACCACCAGCTTATTTACAGGAGGCCCACTACACTCATCCAATGCCTCCAATGGCTAAAGGATAAAGGAATCAATTGGCATTTAAGCCCAATGAAAAGTCCTCAACAACTCATAATGTTGAGGGAATAGCATGGCTAGCCCAACTCAAATGATAGTTGGTAAATGCATACAAAATCCGTTGATAGCTGAGGGTTTGCTAAAAATCTTGAGAGACCTGATCCCACTTTTTCCTCTAAAATCCCTTACCAATTCCTGTCCATGGAATGGTAGGACCACAAAAAGTTGTAATTATTTTTTCTAGCGAAATAATCACAGATCGAATCTGTCATATTAACATTATTCCTCAGGCATACCCCACTGTTAGGTTAATATTATACCTCTAACAGTGATTCTCCTCAATTTTCCCAGTATATAAAATTTCAACTTATCAATTCTCTTCAATAGAATGACTAGTCTACTAACTTGCTCAAATCGTAAAAATTCTCTGTCAAGTTAAATACTACACCTCTGACCAAAATTGCTCATATCACAATGCAAATTTTTGTTAAGTTAAAAATATAACTATGACAGTGATTCTCTCAATTTTTTCAACGAAAACGAGACATTCGATGCTAAGTTAAAACATCATACCTCTAGCATCCATTTCATTGTTAAGTTAAATATCACACCTATGACAATGACCTTCCCTCGAGCTTTCTCAGTGAAATTGAGACGTCAAAATGCTAAGTTAATATCACACCTCTAGCATTTATCCCGATATCAAGTTAACGCTAAACTTATGACAGTAATTTTCTCAGTTTTCTCAGTGGAAATGACATCTCATTGATGGTAAGTTAATATCACCCCTCTAGCATTCACCTCGTTGTCAAGTTAACACCAAACCTATGACAGTGATTTTCTTAGCTTTCTCAATGAAAACGCGATCTCCTTGATCCTAAGTTAACATCAAACCTCTAGCATACATCCTTATTATGTTAATATCACACCTCTGACAATTTAATTTGTTCAAACTACAAATCCAAACCCGTCATATTAACATTACACTACTGACGGTAAAAATCTCCATAAATTCCTAGTGGATCAAATTACACTTGTTATTCTCATTAACAGAATAGCAAGTCTACACAATTCGTTCAAAACACGAATTCAACTCTTGTCAAGTTAAACATATACGTTTGATAGTAACATTTTTAAATTCTCTAATGGAATTACCAAATTTTTAGTTGCTATGTTAATTGTCACCTCTAGCAATCAAATTCTATCACTTTTGTTTGTCTGATTTTCAGACACAAAAAGAAAATAAAGACAAAATGAAGGCAAAATTATCAATTTTATTATTCTTGAGGAAAATTATAAAAGTGATATAAACACTCTCTTATTCAATAAGATAGAGTGTTACAAACGAGGAAAAGGACAAAAAGTTATTCTCACTCAGCGAGAGATTTTATTTGGTCCTTGAGGCATTGAATATCTCTTTAGCTGCCTCCTAAACCTCAGCCGGGACTTGGACCTCAACTCTTTTACTTACAAATGCTTTTTTGCAGCAAGCTACAGTCTAAAAAACTTCTTCAGTAGAGGTTGTCTTCGTGATCGGGTTGCTCTATATCCAGAATAGTAAATCTACTTCCTCTCCTCTTGAGAGTAATGGTGTTTTTTGAGGTCAAAATACAGTAGAACATTCTAATTTCACCCGACCATCTTGGCACGAAAGCCCTCCTCCTACACAAGGTCGTGATCCTTCGCTTAGTGGAAGATTTTATTCCAATGAGCATGAGTTTTTCATTGCTGTCACTTTCTTGAACAAGATTGATGAAGGGAGGATCCGAGATCGTACCGGCGATGTTCCTTTTCCCGTGACCTTCAAGTGCATAGTTCTCGTTGTTGTCACTTCCTTGAATAAAATTGTTGATGGGAGGATCTAAGACCATATCGGTGCATCTTGTCCAACATTATTCGGATGCAAACCAATTATACTCCAGGGAGATCCAGATCTGACAAAGCCACTTATAATCTCTATTATATAGATCCTTCTCGTGCTATTTGATGCCATCTCCGAAAAAGAACTCTGACTTCCTGAGTAGTTGCCAGTCAAGCGGGCTTGTCGCTCCTTATTTGCTCCGATGAATGCTGGGAGTTGTCTTCCGTAGGCTGAAGAGGACATTGGGGTCAGCACCGTCAATATGGCCAACGTGATTCCTCTTCGTCAGAGGACTCAAAGAATATCTCACTGCAAAAGAAGAACACAGGGTCAATATCATGAAGACAAGGAAAAATGTCAAAGTGTTGAAGTTCAAATGCGGGGCTCAATATATGAGATCCGTGTTCAATGATTGAAACTCGATGCTCACATGAATCCCGCGTCTGATTTTCACACTTGAAAACTTAAAAAAAAATTTAAGTCTTGAGACTCAAACGCGAATCTCTTAATGAACGAGATCCACGTTTAGAAGTCTCAAGACACAAAGTCCCTGGACTCGCGTTCAATTCGCAGACGCGAGAGTTGCATTAATAAAGCAAAAAAAATGTTAGGATCATCAGACCTGCATTCTGCTCATCAACGCGAGAACCGCGTTCACAAATCAAACGCAGACCAGGAAGATCCGTGTCGAATGTTCAACTTCAACAGAAGTTTCAAAAACTTTAAGAAGAAATTAAGAGACAGTGTCTCTTTGTATTCTTAATGGTTTTAGCCATTCTACTTCCAAAAAATGGGGGCTTCCTAAGGAGGAGAACCACCCATGGTGGTTGGTACAGCAGCGACGCTCGAAGAAGGAGCAAATTGCTTTGGTTTTGGAGCCATTTGTATGGTTGAATCTTTGAGAAAGATGAAAAAGCTTGAAACTTTATGGGTTCTAAGAAAGCTCAAATGCTTTTGATCTTCAGATGCGGGTCTGAACGAAAGAGATGAACAGTCAAATGAATTGACTGTTGAAAGACCCAGATCCTTTATAGGCTCTTCAGTGGCCGAGATACGCGGCGTATTCTCAATCTGAGCCACACACGTGCCAAACGCGACACTCATGTCCGCGTCTGGAAGCATCCAACGTGATCTTCGCATTTGAAATTGAGAGTCGCGCCTCAACATCAACTGAGAGTTGCGTCTCAACAACAATTGAGATTCGCGTCTCTACAGCAACTGAGAATCGCATCTCAACTTCATCAGAGTTTGCATTTGCACTTGATCAACATGGCGATCGCGTCTATGAGGGCCGCGTTCTCTCACATGTAAGGAGTATGTCCTTACTTCTGCAATCGGTTCAACAGTATACTGGCAAAAATAATTGACAACTCTACCAGTTCAATAGTACACCGACAAACAAATCAGAGTTCATAACAAGTGCTAGACTGAGTTTCTAAGACACTTGGGTTAATCTTACTATTGGCCCAGAGGCCCATCACTCCAGTTTCACTCTAGTTTTGATGATGATTAAATCATGTAGCTATAGTTTACTAATAATCTTGTGTAGTTATAGTTTCAGTGATTAACGAAGATATTAGTAGGTGTTTAGGTTCAACATAGGAGTTTTGGAGCTAACACATGTTAATTCAAGAGCTCGCGCGTCAAGATCGCATCTAGCACTCAGTTGGAATCAAGCTCATTGGATCGTGTTTGGATCGAGTCAGCTTGGAGACAAGAAGACTTCGGTTGTATTTAGTTTAGAATGTTTAGATCATGTGTAAAGATTAGATAGTGTTGATATGCTCAAGTTCACATACACACATCAAGTTTATTGGTTTTAGTTTTCGATTTAACTAGTTTTGGATTTCATGTCAAAAACATAGATATATATCTTATATGTATATTGAATTCTATCCATATCCAACATGCTTCAAAGTTGTTTAAATATCATGTTTTATTATCCATATGAGTTTTAGAGAAAACGATTTTCCATTTCAAAAATCCAAGTTTTGAAAAATACAGATTTTGTGTTTAAGTCAAATTTCTATATCACATAAATGGTTCAAATTATTTATAATATGTGTTAAATTTTTTTCACATATTTTTATTTCAAAGATCTTATAAGAACTTATTTTTTGGAATTTATGTGATTTTTTGAGATTTAATTGAAGTTAAAAAGACAAGTTTTCAATACCCTTTAATCCCTGCCTGCCTGCTCTGGCGGTCGCCCGGACTGTCGACCGGACCAGGAGTCGGTCGACCGGACTGCACAAGGACGTGCACATGGCCAGCCAATTCAGCCAGTCAACCGTGCGGTCGACCGACTAAAAGTACCCCACTCTCGGGTGGGGGTCGGTCGATCGGATGGTCGACCGTTGGCTGTGACTGGTCGACCAGGCGGTCGACCAGAGGCACAACGGTCATAAATATGACCGTTGCGCCGTCGATCGGGCGGTCAATCGGAAGGTCATTTCTGACCTTTTCAGGCTGCCAACGGGCAGATTTTGGAGAGGCTATAAATATGCCTTCTCTTGAGCTGATTTCACTAAGATTTTAGAAGAGAAACCTATCTTTCAAGTGTTTTTTAGCAAGAGTTTTTGTGGCTAAAAGTTTTATTTTTATTTGTTTTAAAGGGTTGGAAAAATCAAAGAAAAAGAGAATTCTTTGGGAATTATTTTTGTTTTTCATTTATATTTTATCCTAGAAGTTTTCTCAAGTATTTTCTTTATGATTTTGATTTCCAAACTCTTTGTTTTCTCACACTTGAGCTATCTATCTATCCTATCTATTAGGATCATTATTTTGTGAGAAAAATTAGTTTGTGGTCCTTGAGATCACCAAGAGTTGTAATCATCCTTTGCTTGTGGCTTTGTGCCTTTCCCTCTAAGTGTAGAGGAGGTTGTGCAATTGGGTTTTTGTTATCCCTCTAAGTGTAGAGGTGATTGTGGTTAGTTTGGCTTAGTGCCTTATCCCTCTAAGTATAGAGGTGATCTTTATTTGGCTTAATGCCTTATCCCTCTAGTGAGAGGTGATTGTTGTTGTGCCTTACCTCTTGTGTAGAAGTTGTGTTTGCTGGAGAGAGGAGTTGTGTACTCTTAGTTGTATTTGCCAAATCCTCAGTGGAGGTTTCCTGTGTGGGAAGTCATGTGTAGACGCATTAGTGGAAATCCTTCTGTGTGAAGGCGGGGACGTAGAGCTGGGTGCTCGAACCTTAAAACATATCTTTGTGTTTGCGTTTGATCCACTATCTCTAACTCTCTTTATTATATCTTGCATTGATTCATATTGCTCATATCATATATGCTTGGTATTGTTTGTGTGCCATACTTGTGTTGAACCAAGTGAGCTTCAAATAAGACCTCAACTCTTATTTAGAGGAATTTAGAAGAGATAGTCCAGAGCCCTTCACCGGAAATTCGGCTACACTCTTTGGTTACACTAAGTGTGCTGTAATTTAGTTTTAATTCTGCATCATTTGTCATTAGATTAGCCGTAGACCTATTCACCCTCCCTCTAGGTGTACTTACAATTAGTATCAGAGCATACGCTCCTGATATTAGGTTTAACCACCTAGGAGTGAGATCTCGGTTTGCTAATCTAGATTTGCATTTGCATACATACTTGTTTACACAAACTCATAGATTACCTTACCCTTCCCATGTTTGATGTTTCTAACATTGATATGTGGAAGCTTAGAATGAGTGCTTACTTAAAAACCATAAGCTTGCATGTTTACCTTTCCGCTACCAAGAAATCTTATCTTTGTAATAGCAAGCATATAGAGGCCAATGTACAAGCCCTATTAGCAAAGAACATTTATCTATTGTTCATTGTGATTCCGCTTTTGCAGTGTGGAACACTTTGACCTCTCCCACTCTACAAACGACAAAATATGTGAAGAAGGAATCTAGTGGAGGAGAATCCGAATAAGCTTGCTACATGGTCCAAGCGAATTACTCTCTTGAGGTAAACTCGGATACTCAACTAGATGATAGTGCTAGTTCTTCTTGTAATGATTATGTTGATGCTGATGCATTAAATAAAGAACTATCTATTGTATATGAAAAATTGCTTGAAAAATATAATGTTTTGAAAAAAGAAAAGCTTTGAATTAAAAGAAGAAAATAAAAATTTGTCTTCTAAACTTGATTGGTTTTTCAAGAGAGGGATGAGATTTCTAATAAAAAGGACTCATTGAAATCCCAACTTGACCTTGCCCTAAAAGAAAATGAAATTTTAAAAATAAAAATGATTGTGATATTGTTTTGAAGAAAAATGAAGTTCTATCTTCAAATTTGGTTTTGTTTTAAAGAAAATGAATCTTTGAAAAATAAAATTGCTTCAATTTCAAAAGTGCTAGATTTGGTTTCAAAGGAAAATATTTCTTTGAAAAATAATTTTTCTTCACATGTTTGCCAGGCTACTATAGCTTAATCATCTAGTGTTGCTTGCTCCACCTCTTCTTCAATTATTAAAAATGATATATGTGCTTTAAAGAAGAGTGTTGATTGTTTGGGCTCCACTTTGAGCCATTGTACCATAAATCACACACGATGGAATCCATGTTTCGCAAGAAATAAGTTTCACATACACATGCACACAAACCACGGCATATACATGCTTCTCACATTCATACACATGACACTATGTATGCTAATATGTACACTTGTACACATTGTGAACGAAAGGGTCACCTTGCAAAATTTTATTATGATATACTAAATACTTCAAATTTTGCAAATAAATTTGTTTGGGTTAGGAAAGGTGCTAACCCCCATGGACCCAATAGAGTATGAGTAACAAAAGCCACTCCTACTTTATTTGATGTAGGCGTGGGCTCTCACTTGACGTGAGGGCATTGGTGTCTTGATGGTGGATGCTTTTGTGCTTTGGATGCATCACCTTCAAGGGAAGTTTGGTGGGAGAACCACCATAGTTTGGAGATTAGAGATTAGCCTTAACGGTTTTGGTAACTATCTTTACTCCCATTTAGTTTACATGCCTTCATTATTAATTTTTAGCTTGTTTTAGTTTTTCATGATTATTATGTTAAATGCCATGTTAATTAGACTAGCGATATGCATATGTGGTCCTTGAGAAACACCCATGTTTATATAGACTTATATTTTTGTTCTCACTTTAGTTTATCTATTGTGTATATACCAGTTCTAAGACATGTGCATTTACATGATGATCATATAAGTTTTGTTTATGATTTTACATTTCATTGTTTTGATTACATGTTAGACGTAGTTTTCATTAAAACTTGTGTATATACTTGTACAACTAATGAGCCACATATGATTCTTGTATGTTTGTGCTTAATTGTTCATTTGTCCCTATTAGATGTACTAGTATAGCCTAGTTTTAATGATTCTTGTATTATAACTTGTATTCCCTATTTTTGTACATGTTTTCATGATAATGTGTTTAGCTTCATGTATATGTTAATTTTGTTTAAAAACTTTAAATATACATGTATACCCTTGAGTCACTTGCTTTTCATGCAAATTCCTTTATGGACTCATTTGTGTTTAGGATATGTGTGTATACCTTTAATTTTAGACAAAACATACATATGCCTTGGAGTTAGTATTGTTTTGATGAAAATTAAATTTTATGATTTTCATATTTTCATGGATATATTCTTATTTTATTCCTTACTTGAAGGACTTCGTACTACTTTTCAAGATTATCATAAAACTAATTGCGTAATTCTTCACTAGGTAGAGTTTTCAAACATGTTAAAAAAAATTTTAAATCCTATTTTTGAAAACACCTGCCAATGCCTTGTATGCTCTTATTGAAAATATTTATAAACATGTGCATGAAAGGGTGGTAGGTATGAGTTATACACTTGATTCTTATTATATTTTCAATTGGTATCAAAATTGATATTTTCATGTTTGTATACTCATATGTGTTTTCTAAACATGTATGCTTGAAACTTCAAATAGTATCAATTTCGATTGGTTTTTATATTTTCATACATATATATATGATTTGATTGTGCTTACAACTTCTTTACATCTTAAAACACAAATTATGTTTAGCTAAGCTTGTTTTAGTCCTTGATGTCAATTATTTTTCAATTGGTATCTTATATAAGCTATGCATTGTTTTTATTAGTATTTCATAAAGGGGGAGAAAATTCCGTGTTTTTACCTTTCAATCGGTTTTATTTTTAATTTGTATCATGTTTCATTTTAAATTCGTATCTATATAGAAATGAGTCATGCTTACCTAAAATTTGATTTTTTACATTCAATTGGTATTAAGATTTACAATATATATATTTCAATTGGTATCAAAAACACACAATGTTTCATTTTTTATTAATATCAAAAATTTACAAGATATTTTCATTGGTATTTTTTTGGTATCTTAAAAAATTTTGTTTATTTTCAATTGGTATCATGATGTTTTGATATATACCTTTATCATAAATTGGTATATTTTCAACTGGTATCATAAGTTTGGTTTAAAGAAATTTCATAATATTTTGATATATATTGCTTATATGTAAGGAAAGCTTAACATCTTCTCTATATATGGATTCATGTTGAGTGTATCTCATATAGAGGAGCTTGACCACTCTTCTCTATGTCTTACACGTGTGTAGGGGGAGCTTAACATCTTCACTTATACATTGTATATTATGTTTTATGTGGTTAGGGTTTAGTCATCTCTTTTCATATAAATGCATGTTTGCAGGGGGAGTTAACTTTACGTCTCTCCTTTTCATAAATATATATCGCATGTATATCTTTATTGTTTGATTTGACAAAAAGGAGGAGAAATTTTTTTTGAGATTTTATTTATGCCTCTTTTGATGAATTTATAAAAAGGTGGAGAAGTATTTGATGAGTTTATATATGCATGTCTATTTCATTTCCTTGTTTTATACAAAAAGGGAGAGAAGAATTTTGAGAGTTTTATATATGCATGTTTATTTTCTTGTTTAATGCATATATGTTTTGTTTATGCAAAAATAGGAGAAGTATTTGGAGAGTTTGTTCATGTCTATTTCCTCATTTATGCATATTTGTGTTGAGCATTCATTGCATATCTTTTTGTTTACTGTTATGCTGAGTTAAGGGGGAGCTTCTATGAAGCTTAACTTTAATCCA
>JAVJIF010021600.1:0-64957 GCA_038442645.1 Agave tequilana
TTGCGAACACGAGCGAGCACGCGCGCCGAGGGGTCGGTGTGTGGATTCCCCTCGGGATCCCAGCCCCCGCACGTGATTCGATGCCCCCCTGCTGCGGACTGTCCTCTCCCCATACGGCAGGGCTCACCACTGGAGGCGGGCCCCACAACAGCCCCCACTCCCGCTCACGCACACGCATCTCCATCGGATTCTCCCAATCCAACGGCCACCATTATTCCCACTCCTTTCTTTTTGATGAACACAAAACTTGTGGGCCCCGCAGCTCCGTACGACGTGGGAACACGGGTACAGCTGGCCGCCGCCGCTGTCCAGTCAGACGCCACGTCGGACCTTGAGGAGGCGTGCGGACTGCTTGGAACCGATCGCAGGCCGTCCACAGTATACGGTGGGCGAGGGGCGCGAACTCGACCGTTGGATCTGACGGGCCTGCGACAGCTGGAAACAGTTGGCCAATGACCCCAGCACGTTAAAAATCTTGACATTTTTTTTCTTTCTTTCTTTTTCTTTTTTTTTTTCAACTGCCAGAAAGAAAAGAGACGGACAAGGAGCAGCGGGTGGTGAAGGGGGGAAGAGAGAAGGGAAAAAAAATGTAAACGGACCGCGCGGTGCGGGGATGGTCCCGTCCTCGGACACTCCACGTGTCCCGCACTCAAACGTTCTGCCCACAGTAATTTAACTAACTCCAGCACCTCATTGGCTGAGCTGACTTTAACGCAAGAATAAGTAAATTTTTAATGACAGGACGAGTCCAACTGTGCTCAGTTATTAATTATTTTTTTAATGAGTAAGAGAGAGAAAGGGATATATAATGGTGATAAATGAAGAGGTCTCACATGGTAAGTGGGGAAAAAATCATGGAGGGGGAGAGAGTGGGGTGGGTGAAAGAGAGCAGACTTAAAAGGCACGGGAGGAGAGCTGGGAGAGAATGAGATACAGTACTCTCTCTGCACGTTCCCTCTCTCTCTCTCTCTCTCATCATCATCATCATTAGTATTTCTTCCTGCTTTTGCTTTGATTCTTCTTGCTGCTGATAATTGTGTTATTGGCCCTCCATTATTAACAACAAAGTGCAAGAATTGAGTGAGTGAGTGAGTGAGTGGACTGCATCACTGAGCTCCCTTCCCCTCCTCTCAAAGAAATAAAGTGAATTACAAGAAGTGCTCATTTCTCTTTCTTAATTAGGGGTTGTAATGGCGTCGGAGTGGGAACTGGGGATGGGGATGGAATTTGGGTTCGGAGTGGGGTCGCGGCACGTCGGTCGCGCTTCTCTCTCTGCTCATGCTCCGAATTACGCTGCTGGGGCGAATTCTCGGCTTACTTGTACGGCCTGCCGTCGACAGACACCCTGCGCATTGACGATCTTCTTGATTTCTCGAACCACCAAGTGTTTCTCTGGGTCCTCGGCCGCTGCCGCAGACACGATGTAATCAGTTATCAGGCGGCGGAGACTTCTTCGGTCACCGGCTGCCGACCATTTGCCGGAGAATCGGCTCCCACTTCGGCAGCTTCGCCGACGACATCTACATTCCTGTAAGCTCTTGCTCTGTTTCCTGTCTAATTGTAGACATTCATCATTGATGGATGGCAAATTCTGTTTTAAAATGATTAAATTTAATTTTTATTGCATTTTACAGAGTGAGGAAGCAGCGGAGCTCGAATGGCTTTCGAAATTCGTAGAAGAGTCCTTCTCCGACGTCCCTACCGGCCTCCGCCGCCGCCGCCGACCTCCCCACAAACGGACAAATCCTGGTGGACCCCACCTCCGCCGTACCCAGCCGCGGCGCCAGAAGCAAGCAAGCGCTCGAGAGCCGCTACCCATTTTACACCAAATTTGGTACCGAATCAGTCATCGTCGTCACGTCATCGTCCTCCTCCTCCGACTTCCCCCACTGCCGCCAGCGCACATTAGCGGCTGCAGCAGCAGAAAGATGGGTCAGTCCTCAGTGCCGGCGGCGAGTCGACGGTCGGCGGCGGCGGGTTTCGCCGGTGCACCCACTGCGCGTCGGAGAAAAAAACCCAGCAGTGGCGGAAGGGCCCGCTGGGGCCGAAGACTCTCTGCACGCGTGCGGGGTCCGGTTCAAGTCGGGCCGGCTCGTCCCGGAGAGTACCGGCCCGCGGCCAGCCCGACGTTCGTGCTGACTCAGCACTCCAACTCCCACCGCAAGGTGATGGAGCTCCGCCGTCAGAAGGATATCAGCTCCACCTCCTCCGCCACGAGAATGTCGCGCCGGAGGGAGGCAGCAGGAGATCATCTACACAACTAGACTTTTTGTGTTGTTATTATTATTATTATTATTATTATTATTATTGTTTCTTCTTCTTCATTGGAGTTAATTCTAATTGAATCCAAGTCTTTTCTGTATTATTATTATTTATTATCATCTTTTTCCTTTTACACAAAATAAAAATGTACGGTGGGGATTGGGGTATGGATGCGGGTCTAGGGTTGCAACTTTCGGGGGTGTCTGGTTGCTGGGGAGCCTAGAAGGGAAAGGAAAAAGAGAGATGGGGATGGATGGGTGAGCACGTGATATGCTGCTGTCACTGAGATTGAAAAGGTGAGAGTGAGAGAAGGACATCAAAATAAAAGTTATCACGTGACGGGGCTGACGATGGTCTCTGGCATGTCTGAAATAAAACATCCGGCCTCCAGCCAACTGGCTGCATGTTCCATCAACCAGAGAGAACGAAGAGCATGGAGAAATGAGAGGCTCATTGAAAAACTAAAATCAGTGTAGAAATAAATCACGGCTTATCAAGAGGAAGCCCAACGAAATGTTGGTTTTTGAGAATTTAATTTTTTTTTTTTTTATAATACTACTTTTATATCTTAAGAGTTAACGTAGTGTTTGACACCATTAATTAATCAGGGATTTTTACGAAATTATTAACTAAATCTGCAGCACTGATCTAGACAACATGTGGAAATATGTGGTAGATAAAAATAGGCATACCGTGGAGCAGTGTAATGTCTAAATTATTTTTTTATAAATTATATTTTCAATTTTAATTTTTGGTAATAATAATAATTACTGTGGTGATTTTGTGATTTTAATTTAACATAAATTTTGAAATAGTTACTTAATAATTCAAAAATTTTATAATTGCATGTGTATTTCATGTATAATAATATATAAGTATATTATAATTGTCTGTGCATGTGTGAATGCGTATATACAATACTATATACCCACTAATTAATATTTAATATTAAATGTTTGGTAGTGACTGGTGAGGTGACAAGTAGAAGTGCGTGCAAGTTATTAGGAAATAAAAGGGAATTTTGTGAGAAAAATTCTCATTTCCCTCTTCATCTCTCTCGATCATGTCCCAGATTTCTCTCTTCCTCTCACCTCTGCCCTGTTGGTCGACGGCAACCCACCAACAAGCCCCCAACTCTCACTCCCTCTCTCTCTCCCTCTCTCAAACACCTTCTTCCTCTCTTCTCTAACTCCCTCTCCACTAGCTATCATAAACCCTAACCCTAGCCCTAACTATTCCCTCTCTTTCTCCCCCTGCGGCCATCAGCAGGTCGCGGCACACCAACTCACTACCTTCGGTCATTCATTTTGCGCCGCTTGACGGATGAGTAAAAAGTATTCAAAACACTTGATTTTTTTATTTATAGATACTTGAAATAATGTAGAGATCTTGTATTCGAATGTCGGAGGGTTGTATTTGAGCTGAAGGATTCGGCCTCAAATCCTTTTGGAAAGACGCAAGTCAATCTCTGAGATAGGGATAGACTTGGACACATGCGAAAGGATTGAGAAAGAATTCGAGTCTGAATCCTTCACACATGAACTCAATCTCACGACATTCAAATACAAAATCCACTTCATTGAAGTTGATCTAAATTGTTTAAAGGAACTAAAAATCAAAAATCAAGTATTTTGAATACTTTTTGCCATCCATTGAGTAGGCGCAAAACATACGGCCGAAAATAGCACATAACTTAGATCTATGACTTAAACATATAAATTCTCGATCTGACCGTTTGATAACCTAAACATTTGAAGAACCCCACATACCAATTTTCGTTAGGTTTCAAATATTATACATGTTAAAACCAGCTAACTCACTATTTTCGGTTGTTCATTTTATACCTACTTGATGGATGCAAAAAGTATTCAAAACACTTGATTTTTATTTTAGTTACTTTAAACAATGTAGATACTTCAACGGAGTGGATCTTGTATTTAAATGTTTGAGATTGAGTCTGAGTGAGAATGATTCAGGCTCGAATTCTTCCGCATGTACCCAAGTCTATATATATACGTATATGTATATATGTGTGTGTGTAGACACACACACGTGTGTGTACACGCACACACCCCCTATATGTATGTGTGTGTGGACACACACACACACGTGTGTGTGTATCTAACACATGTGTGTGTGTGTGTATCTATATGCGCGCGCGCGCACACACATATATGTATATACATATATGTATATATGTATATACATGTATATACATATATGTATATACAAATATATGTATATATATGAAAGAATATGTTTGATATATGCTTATACGAGATGAATTTGAATTGATAAGTAGGCCAATATTGATCAAATTTACTATGCTTGTTTAGGGTAGACCATTAATTTTAGAGGAGATGCTGCTAAAATTTTTAAGTTTGAAAGAAGATTATTCATATGTGACGCTCCGATCCGGTGGGTACAGAAACGTCACTGCCACGTATATACGTAGGTCGGAAATACCCTCACGTATATACGTTAAGCATCAGTACATGTAAGAATCATAGTGCGAAAGCACAGTGGTAATATACATTCCAATAAAAAAGTACAAGTACATGGTATCACGCAGAGTGATACAATATTACAGCAATATTACATCACTAGAAAATATAAAAGTACAATACATAAAGAGATATACAAAACTGAGAGATGCTCACGAGCAGCAAGAGAGGTCTCGAGAACCAAACAGGAGAGGAACTGGGAGAAAGAGCTGTGTCGATGATCAAGCTTCTGTTGCACTCCGATCGTCACAGAAGGATCCGCTGCGTACTCTGATCAACTACAGAAAGACCACCAAGGTCCGGTCTCTAGGATCTAGACATGAGAATACAGGGTGTTAACCCTAGCGAGTAACATAATAAAGCAAATGGCGTGTATAACAGGCACACGTGTACATGATCAAGTGATGTGATCTAGGCATGCAGGTACAAGCAATAACAAGTAAAATAAGGGAAATTAAAGGAACGACAGTAAATCATGTATATCGATGAATCTGAAACTGAAAACATGCATAGAAGGCAGCATAGGTACATATAAACATGCGGTAAATAAGTTAAACATGCGATAAATACAAGTATGGACAAAACTAGTTGTACAAGCTCAGATTATGGATTCACGGGACTGATACGTCAAGGGAATAATCCAAATAAGGAAACCCTCATCTATATATACTACATATCTCATGTCGCCATCGTCTGAGTTTATACAACTTGAGTTGCCCTAAAAGTAACAGAACTAAAGTGTGTCTAGATTAATCATCATATGTCATAAAGTAAGGTGTCAACTTAGGGCATAACATTATAACTGGAATATAAGGGTGTTGCATTTAATTTATTCAATAATAATAATCAGTATCGTTTGATATTTCAATCACCTCCCTACCAGCGTCTCACATCACCGATAGTCCTTACTAGAGTTCGCACTCTGTAGAACTTACCTGAGTCTGATATGTGAATACTAGGACCCGAACAAAGGAGAGACCAAATAACACGTTCCTAATATTATTACTGTTGGTTATTTTATGTTATTCATTCAATTCATATGCTTAGATATGTGCTACCGGTACACATACATCCACTTACGAATAAGACGAGTTATTATTTGAAAACTGATAAATCTAATAGTTTATATATAGTGGGTCATGTCTCTGCCCGGGACTGGCTCAGGAGTACATGCTACTGCTTCTGGGGACTTATCATTAAGCGCCCCACACGACACTTCAGATTCAGGCTACTGCTTCCGGGGACTTATCATTATGCGCCCCACACGACACTTCAGAAATATCACCATTATAAATATGACATCATACCGGTTTCCATCAGTTTTTCCCACCCCATTGTAAGTTGAGTACTTTATTATATATATTGCCCAAAGATAATGCCACAAGGTGTCCACAGTAATCCAATAACCTTGATTATCCAATTACGGGGATTACAAGAGTATAATATCAGGAGCATAATATCACGAGTCTCCTGTTACAGGGGTTCAGGAATACAGGAGTTCAGGAGTACAGGGAGCGCAGGAGTACAGGAGTTCAGGAGTACCAAATATCTGGTAACAGTATAATAATCATGCCAAGTCCCCGTAAAAGTAATAATCATGAATATGCAATATAATAATGGTGCCAGGTTATAATAGTAACGAGTCAGGTGTCACAATATCAGGTCAAGTATACTAATACCAGGTGATAGCATGTTAAGTGAGTAATAACATGTCAAGTGAGTGATAGCATGTCAATTACCGGTGTCGAATATCAAGGGTCAAGTATAACATGGCAAGTACTGGTGTCAGATATCAAGAGTCAAGTATAACATGGCAAGTATCGGCGTCAGATATCAAGGGTCAAGTATAACATGGCAAGTACCGGTGTCAGATATCAAGGGTCAAGTATAACATGACAAATACCGGTGTCAAATATTAAGTGATAAGTATAGCATGACAAGTACCGGTGTCAGATATCAAATGATAAGTATAGCATGGTAAGTATTAGGTGTATACATGTCAGGATCAGGTAACTAATATGTCGGTGAGAGTCACAACATCAAATATCAGGTATCAACCAGTCACGTAACATGGTACAGGAGAACGGTATAAACATTTCAAACTCTTCACAACCATATTATGATAATAAATTTATCTTTAATTAGCTATGCGAAGCCGAGTAAAGCGGGAGCAGATATAGGCATACTCGGTATAATACTAGTTCAACAAAGTATAAGAACGGCCGGCAGATATTTATAAAACATGTCAATTTTAGAAATCACTCATATAACATATACCAACTTACATAACGAGACATGATGTATTAGAGGCAAGATAATAATAAAATGATGGTAATAAAGCAAAAAATGTACTCGCCTAATACCAGAACGAAATACCGAGTAATATCTGGGAAATCCATGAACACCACGTGCAAGCCAACAATCCAAATAAATACATGATAATAATAATATAATATATATATATATAAATATATTTTTGGGAGAATAAGGGAGGAGAGAGAGAGGATTAGTTAGAGAGTGAGAGAGAAAAAGAGTTTTGTTGGAATTGTTAAAAAAGAAAAAAGAAAAAGTGGGAAGAAGGAAAGAAAGAAATAAGGAAATAAAGGAGGGGTATGATGGAAAATATGTAGATGTAATTAGGGAATGAGGAATGTGTATAAGTGGAAAGGGGAAAAAAAAGGAAAGAGAAATAAAGAAAGAAGAAAGAAAGAAAGAAAGAAAGAAATAAAGAAGAAGGGAAGAAAGAAAAGGAGGGGACGGCCGGCGGCCTGGCGGCGGCGGTGCCATGCGCGCACGGCCTAGGGCCTGGGGGTGGGAGTAGGGAGGAGGTGGAGTGGTGGGGGGAGTTGGTTATTTTTGCTTTGGTGAAGTTGGTGGTGATGGTAGTTGGTGGTGGTGGTTATGGTGGTTGTGTGGTGTTTGTTGGAGGTGGTGGGGAGTTAGAGGAGGAGGAGGAGGTAATGAGGGGTGGTGGGAGTGGTGGATTTGATGGAGATGGTGGTGAATTTTGGAGGAGGCAGGGAAGTGATGATGATGAGTTTAGTTGAAATTGAAAGTGGTGGGTGGTTGGTGGAGGTTAAAGGAGGTGGAGGAGTAGAGGGGGGGTGGGGGAAGTGACGCCGGAGGCTAGGGAGGGGCGGCGGCTCCGGTGGTGAGGCAGCGGCCATGGAGGGGAGTGGGTGATGGTTGAAGTGTTGGAGTTGAAATGAAAAATGGAAAGGAAGGAGAAAGAAATGGGTTTTATGGAGAGGAGAAAGAAAAAGTGATGATGAAATGGGATGGAGGGAGATGGGATGCTGTTGCAGCCCTGCAGGCGGCGGCTGCAGGGAAGGGGAGCACAGTGCATGGGGAAGGCAAGGGGAAGAAAAGAAAATAAAGGAAAAAGAAAAAATAAGGAAAAGAAAAAGAAAAAGAAAAAGAAATAGTAAAAAAATTATCATTAAATAATAATTATTAAAATATCTGGTAGTATAAAGTAGGAGAGTAGAGAAGGAAAAGTAAGAAAAGAAATTGTCAGTAAATAATATTATTATTTAAACAGGGCAAAAATTTCGACTTTTTCAGAAACGTTCCAAAAATTCTCAAAAATAGCAAATATTATTTTAAGATTCTCAGTGAAATCAGATTCTAGAATTTAATATAATTTTCAAATTTAAAATCCTAAAATATTCTGGCGGTACAGGCCAACACCGGAATCGATCAAATTTGATAAATTTAGAAAAATCTCAAAAAATGTATTTAGATAGAAAATGAAATTTTAAGAAGTAACATGAAAGCCATTTTTGAAAATTTAATCCCCTTTGAAAACTAAAAATCCGAGAATCGGTCTGTGATGCCGACCCACCGGTTTTGGAGATTTTGCAGAAAAATTCTGAAAAATCCAGAAAATCAGGAAAAATCTAAATATTAGAAATATTGTCTAAAATTGAAATCAGTCAAATTGGACTACCAGAAAGGTCAAATCGGGTTACAGGCTGGTATCGGGTTCCGGTCCGGGTCAGGGATGACTCTAAGACTGAGAATGCAGATCCGATACCAAAAATATGAGGAATCATAACTTAAAAATAAATACTGAAAGAAATTGAAACAATACGGTCAAAAAAAAATCAGGACACGTACCTGGGTACGTATCCAGGGAACGTGGTGTTACAACATAAGTTGGATTTGATTAGAATAATTCGGTGATTAAAATCTGGGACGTCATAATTCGACCCACCACAAGCGAAATTTGGTCGCGCCCTAGGGACGTTATTTGTTAGAGCACACACAAAAGATACCTTTCAGGTTAGGAGAACTAGTTTGGTGCTGGCGTTAGACCCTCGGTCTTGAGAATCAGTAGACGAATGAAAAAGTGGATAGACCGAGTAGAGGATTACTGTCAGCGTGTAATAGTGGACTGGAATAAGAAACTTTCAGTGTACTGAATGGACTAGCATAGGGAACTGCTGGTGTGGATTGGACTAGCACGGGAAACTGTTACTGTAGTGGAATGGTGGGCTGAAACAAGAAAACTTTCAGTGTAGTAATGTTGTGCGTGTATGCTCTAAGGATTAGGAAAGCGATCGATCCCCCTCCTAGTAGAAGAAGGATCATATGTACCGGATATGAATGCTGGCATGGAGACGAAATTGACGAATGGTTGTAATTATACGATCTGCACATGTTGAATTTGTTGTAACGACCGTGATCATTGGCACTGATTAATAGAGATTGCATGCCAAAGAATCTACAACTACGCATAATTTTCGCTTTAATGTAGGGGCCCATATCTTCGATGTGTGGAGGATGGTGTTGTGCAACGGTAAGTAGAGATTTCGGTGCGCTATTATTGAGAGGCTCTGGTTTTGGAGTTGGGGCCTTCGGGTTGGGGAGAACCTCAGAGTGAAAGGAACCTCAGAATAGTGGAAGACGGCTCCGGGATGGAAGGTCTTGGGGAAAGAAGCTGACTTCAGAAAAGTTGGATGTGGAGGATATAGTTTCGGATTTAGATGTCTTCGGAATGAGAGATAGCCTCGGGAAGGCAAGGAGAGGCGGAGGATTCGGAATGGATTCAGGGACTGGTAGATGTCTCAGAAAAAGTTCTTAGTAGATTGGACACGTGTCATCATCATGACCGTGGTCAAATTTTGACCACTACAGAATCCTTATGGGAAAACCATGGAGCAAACAGTAGCACAATTTACAATGAGCATAAAAATTACAATCTCTAATTACTCTCACCACCTCTCGGACCTTCTACTCAAAAGATACAAGAATACAAGAAGAGCTCAATGACACTTATTGAACTCTTCTACACCATGTACATGATCCTTCTCCAAGAATACCAAACGTTCAAACTCAATCTTTCATGGGTTCAAAAACCCTCACTTTTGCTATCGACTCGAAAAACAAACACCGTGCACAATGCACTCTCCTTTTCTTCTTCTTTTTCTTCAGATTTTATCTCTGAATTTTCTTTAATTTTCTCTCAGCCTCAAGAGGGAGGTTATTTTATCGCCAAAGCCTTTTCAAATTTCTTTCGGTTCTCTTTCCAAGATTGCAATCGGACTCGGGGAAGCACGTCGAGTCTGAGTCGCGCACAGAATTCCACCCCCAGTGGGAGTGGGATGGGCTCTCTTTTGGGTGGGCCCAACTATGGGCTAGACCAACCCCAATAAATGTAGAAAACTCTCCTAAAATTTTAGTTTAATTCAATAATTGTTCAAATTCGTTAACTTTTGTGCCGGTTTGCCCTTGCCTTGATCCTGCACTATTCGGCCAGGGCACGAATGCAGTTTCAAGTCTCTGATTGGAGATACAAGCACACATACTATTAAATGAATTGTTAGTCTATTAGTTATTTAAATTAGATCTCAACTCCTCATTTAAAATATTTATCATCATTGCATCCTCACTTTAATTTCTAAACCAAACGATAGGGCGAGAAATTCTAATGACCTCCCATTCTCATTCGTAAAATTAGGCACAAAGTAGACTCCGTAAAAAGTTCTATGCCCAAACTTGATGAGGCATGATATAGCACGGCACACTGCCAACCCACCAACATGATCTTTGTGTGCCTAGCCCCCATCTCAAAAAAAATTAGGGCGTTTAATTTTGGCTTGATTCGGCTCTGCTTTTTAACATATTAAACACAAATTCTCTTACGAATTTTTTTGTCCTAGACTTCAAGGTGGACCTTTTTTTTTGTTTTTTGTTAATACAGGGCTATCCTAAAGGGCTTTTGTGATGGATAAATCTCACCAATTTGTGGTGGATAAATCTCCGCCGCAAGCGACTGGACACTCTCAAGACCTTCAGAGCACTCAGAGAAGAGAATCTTTTAGGTTAGGAGCACCGATATGATGCCGACCTAAAATCTTCGGGCGTGAGAATCAGTAGATGAAAAAGTCGGAGTAGCAGGCATAAGAAAATTTCTAGTGTGTTTTGTTGGTGGGCTTGCAAAGGAAAACTGTCAGTGTAGTGTGTTCTGAGAGTTGGGGAAGCGACTTGGAGAAGGAGACATATTTGTACCTGAGGTAATGGTGTTGATACGAATAGATGTTAATCTCAACCGGTTGGTTTGAATGTGCTGATCCTTGTAACTGCCTGGGTCGTATTCAGGTGTTAGGATTGGTGTGCTGGTACTTATCGGTTGTTATCTCCAACTACTTTGCTTAGTTGTAAGATGCTCTGGACGAGGAAGAAAATCGGGCCGTGTAACAGATCCTGTAATTTGAAATAGTTTTCCTCGGTCTTCCTACGACGAGGGATAAGGTTCCCACGTAGTGGAACATGCCATATGGTGGGACACGCGATCCGAAGTCGAATCGGTTTCGAGTGTTTGTAAGATTCCAGAGTTTGGGGTGAGATGTGTTTTCGGAGCGGGAGCGTGTTGTCGGCATTGAGGTAGCTCCGGATATGGCTTTGGAGCATGTGGGCTACTGTCGGACTTAGGCATGGTTGATGTCCCAAGATAAAAGTCCTTTGAGCTTCTCATCGCTTATGTCATTGGACATGTGTCGTGATCTTGGGGGGGTCAAATTTTGACAACTATAGCTTGAATCACTCCCTAGACTAATCCACTGCACATCACAACCTGACCCACTCAATTATTTGTTAAAGTGGACTTTAAACGTACAACGCAAGATTCTCAGGTCAAAAATTCATAAAATAGGACACTTGAATATATATATATATATATATTATATATATATATATATATATATATATATATATATATATATAATATATATATATATATATATATAGACACACACAGAGAGAGAGAGAGAGAGAGTTGTGTCCTTCCAAAATGATTTGAGCCCGAATCCTTCTCATTCAAATTCAACCCTCTGATATACGAATACAAGGTCTACTCCGTTGAAGTTGATCTATATTATTTCAAGTATTTATAAACCAAAAATCAAGTGTTTTGAATACTTTTTGCCCATTCATCAAGCGACGCAAAATGGACGGCCGAAAGTAGTGAGTTGGTTAAATCTATGTCTTTAGACATATAAATTCTCAATCCGGCTATTTCATTATGATATAAACATTTAAAAACCCTACAAACCAATTTTTGTTAGGTTTCAAATGTTCTACACCGTTAAACTAACCAACTCACTATTTAAGCCGTCTGCTTTTTTCCTACTCGATGGATGGGCAAAAAGTATTCAAAACACTTGATTTTTGGTTTATAGATACTTGAAATAATATAGATCAACTTCAACGGAGTAGAGCTTGTATTCGAATGTCGGAGGATTGAATTTGAGTGGGCAGAATTTAAGCTCAAATTCTTTTGGAAGGACACAAGTCTCTCTCTCTCTCTCTCTCTCTCTCTCTCTCTCTCTCTCTCTCTCTATATATATATATATATATATATAATATATATATATATATATATATATATATATATATATATATATATATATATATATAATGAATCAAATATTCAACTATTGAAGTAGAGATAAAAGGTGATCTTTTAAAATAATATCTCGGATGTTCAAATCATCTCTCATATATAGGGACACGGTGATAATTTTCTATTTAAGAAAAACGCAATCTCTTGCGATTTAGGGGCACTCCGGTGAAACTTAAGACAAGGCCTTACAAGGACTAGGATAGGTCTCCTCACTAAAATTTTTCGAGTTTTAAATTTCATCTGTATTATTATCTAGATGCTAGACCAGTAGCCATTGGACCGAGCCATTGGACCGACCGCGACCTGTTATCATTATCTTCTCATTTTTACAACCGACTTTCTTTCCGGGTAGAAGCCTAGACCTTACAACCACTTTCTTTTCGGATAAAAATATAGACCTTCACCAACTCACTTCCCTAGTAGTTTGATTCTTTTCACCTACAATTAAATACAATAAGAAGATTGTTCTTTATACAAATATGAAAGCCAATTAAAGCACAAATATCAATAACAAAATGAATACAAATTGAGGCTCTAATGGTAAGAAGAATTAACACAAGTTAGCTTGGCACAATAAGACCTAGATGCTAAATAATATGGAAAATCAACACTTGAATCTAGAATCATGAAGGAGAACTCTTGAGGAGATTGAGAGCAAGTAGTAGAAGTAAAAAATCGGTCTCAATTACAGCACCAATTGAAGTTTTAAATCACTCTTTAAAGAAGAAGAAATTTTAAGACTAAGAATTTGAAATCTGAGAAGCTCTTGAAAAATCTTGTAGAGCATTGTTGAATTTTTTCTCAAAGGTTATGTAAAGAATGTTGAGAATATGTATTTATAGAGAAGAGTATGAAAGAATAGACGAGAGAAAGACCATTCAAAAACCTCGTGCAAAAATACCCTCAAAATAAAAACTTGTGTCAATCGGGTTGACCGCTTGACTCAGCCGATCGATCCAAGTGACTGCTCCGCACTCGAAATCACTTGCACGTGGTGTACGATGCATCACTCATGGCAGTCGATCCAAAAGACAAAAGTTGATAACGATCAAAAGAAAACAACTGTTATAGAAAAGTATTGTACAAAAATATTAAAATAATAAAATGTAATCAGAATTTTCTTGCACAATTTTGAAAATCAATCATACTGCAATCGACCCGCCGGTCAACCCTAGATGAGAAAATTTTGGATCAGCGGACGCCTGACTGACACGTTGGTCGATCCAACACATGGTCGTAATGGGGTTGCAAAAATTATTAAAAAGCGGACGACCCAAGTGAAGCAGCGGTCGTTCCAGCATACCATACTTTTGCACTTGGCGGAAGAAAGACTGTCTCAGCGGTCAATCTAGGCCAGTGTGTTGGATTCTAGGAGCAATCTGACAACTAATCAATATCACTAAAATATCACCGATCTAATTGGCCAGGTCGGTTAATATCAGGTGGGAGGTTTTCCGTTGAATAGAACGTTCCTTAATTAAAGAACCACCTTTCAATTACCTTCCTTGGTTAAACACCAATTAGACTGGTATAAGTCAGTCTCAATATACTGAATACAGTATAACCCCTGTATAAAGAAAATTAATTCACTTATACAGTACTTGGAGTGAGGTACGCTTAAAGCGAATCTCCTTAAGACAATTAGTAATATATTGAAGTTTCTTACTTCTATTCTGCTTGAACTTGAAGAAAATGTCTGAGACTAATCAAGATAGCTCAAGTAAGGCACCAAACATGCAGCTACAAGCTTTGATGCCTACTCCACTTCCTAACCCGAAGCCGGAGAAGCCAGGAAAATTTGATGGCATAGAATTCAAGAGGTGGCAACAGAAGATGCTCTTCTACTTGACCACTCTGCATCTGGCCAAATTCCTGCAGAAGATCCACCAGAACCCGGAGCTAATCGGGACTCAGTCCTTGCAGTCGATGCATGAACTCAAGGTGACTTCCTTTGTCGAAACTATATTTTAAATGGACTGGATGACTCTCTTTACAATGTCTACAGTCCTATCACAAACGGTAAAGAAGTTATGGGCCAGTCTTGATAAGAAGTAGAAGACTGAGGATGCTGGTACCAAGAAGTTCGTTAAAGGCCAGGCGCTTGCAGACTTCCTGGTTGCTCATCCAGTTCCAGAAAGCTCAAAACTTCATGAAGATATTTCAGATGAGGTTTTCGAATCTAATATAACCTCAAAGGATGAAGTATGGCAGATGTTCTTCGATGGAGCACCAAGAATAGGCCCTAAAGGTAAGATCATTGCTGGTGTGGGGGTTGTATTTATCTCATCACAAAATCATGTCCTTCCTAGGGCGTTTTCATTAACGGAACCATATTCCAACAATGTGGCAGAATATAACGCTCTACTCATTGGCCTTCAGCTCGCCCATGAAATGGGGGTACGCTACCTCGAAGCTTATGGTGATTTAAAACTAATTATTAATGAGGTTAAAGGAGAATATGAGGTCCGGCACGGAGATTTGGTACCTTATTATCATGCAGTCATCAAAATGACTAATTTATTTGATGGCTTTTACATCGGTCATGTGTCCCGATCCCAAAATACTAAGGCTGCGCTCTGGCTACACTAGCAATAACATTAGCCTTACCGATCGACACAACGTATCATTTTACAGTAGCTACTCGATACCTTGTTTGTCTTAAACATGTGTTGAAAATCAAGGAGGTCCATATCACCTCGACGGATTTTGAACCGAGAGATTGGCGATTTTCCTTCATTGACTATGCTTTGCGTGATATATTACCGGATGACCCTAAAGAAGGGGCATCTATCAGACGAAGGTCTCTCCGTTTCTACTATGATCCAATAGTAAAAACACTCTACTGTCGCTCATATGACGGTATCCCCCTCCATTGCCTTTCTAATTCAGAGGCATAAAAAGTGCTTAAATAGGCGCATGACGGTATATGCGGAGCTCATCAACCAGGTTCGAAGCTCAAGAATCGATTGCACATGCTTGGATATTATTGGCCAACTATGATAGCTGATACCATCAAATATGCACAAAAGTGTAAAGCCGGCAAAATTCATGCAGACTTATACATCAACCTCCAATTATTTCATCCGACTGTTGCGTCGTGGCCATTCGAAGCATGGAGAATCGATGTCATAGGGCCTATCAGCACCTTATCAACAAAAAGTCATCAGTTTATCTTAGCGATAAACGATTACTGTAACACCCCGCTTCCGGAACACGTACTTAGTTGCGTATTCAGATTTACAGTCGTATTTTTCGATTTACTTCTTGTATTTATTTTGTATTATGAATTGTTTATGTGATTGTTTTGTCTTGGATTGGGATTCGTGGACTCGGATTCAGCCCTAGTCTGAACCAGGGACCCGATCTCAGGTTATTACTCGATTTAGTCTTTCTGGTATTCCGATTTGACTGATTTCAGTTTTAAACATCATTTTCTAATATTTTAGATTTTCTATGATTTTCTGGAATTTTTCAGAATTAAATTGAAATTCTTCAAAACCGGTGTCGGCCAGTGCCGCTGACCGATTCTCAGATTTTTAATTTACAAATAGAGTTGGATTTTAAGAAACGACTTTCCAGTAACTTCTTAAAATCACATTTTCTATCTAAATACCTTTTCTGGTATTTTTCTAATTTTCTTAAAAACCCGGCCAACCCGGTGTAGACCAATATTAACGGTTGATCTTATGATTTTTATTTTGAAAATGAGATTGAATTCCTGAAAATCAATTTCACCAAAAATCTTTTTATAATATTTGTTATTTTTGAGAATTTTTGGGGAACTTTCCAAGCTATGTTATTTTTGGACTTTTCTGGAGTTTTCGGTATTTTCCCAGATACCGAGAATTTATCCAAATATTCCACTTTCTCCTTTTTCATTTTCTCCCTCCTTCCTCAAACGCGAGTTTCACCTACCTGGGATTCTGCATTTAATGAAGAGATCCTCTCCACGCCTCCCCTTGCTGCATTTAATGCACTGCTAATCAATTCCAATCAAGTCATTATGACTTTTGTCCTTTTGTTAAACGCAGGCTTTTTGCATCTTCCTGGACGCGGCTTTAATTCCCGCGTTTGGCTCATTTTGGCCTAAACGCAGGTTTTGAGGGCTGCGTTTGGAGAGGGAAACACAAGTTCTCTTCTTATGTTTCTTTGCTTTGAAAAGTATGCACATTATTATAATGTTTTCCCACCCTTTATAAATACCCCCACTCCTTCTCTCTCTTTCATTTTCGCTTCTTCTGCTTTTTGCAGCCAACAGAGAGGCCAACAGCAGCCCAAAGAGCCTCCTTCTCTCTCCTTTGGCCACCACTCCTCCATTTCCACCACCATCTCCTCCACCACTCCCTCACCAAATCCTCCACCATTCTTCCCTCCATCTCCTCCTCCATTTCCAACAACAACAACACCTTCATAACATCTTCTTCCTCCTCTTTTTCACAATAAAACACCAAACAACCTATTCTCACCACCACCTTCTCCACCATTTCCACCACCACCTACACCTCCTTGAACACCTCGAACCACACCAATATCAACTCCTCGGCGAGCTCTTTCATTCTAGCCAACTCGTCGCTCCCCGTAACATCGTCTGCAAAATCCCATTTCTTCAAAGTGAAGTATACTTGCACCATCAACCTCCTCCCCATGTGAAGGCCGGCCACTCCTTTCGGATTGGGGCCGCGCTCTTCTCCGTTGGCAAGACTCTAAGGCCGGTACCCTCCTTTTGGATTGGGGCCGAGCTTTTCTTCGTCGGACGCATCAAAGGAACATTTTAGGCGAGTGGTTTTCCTTGCCAAAGACTTGGACAACTTATTCTCATACTTGAATTTTTATATCATGCAAGATAATCAACAAACACAAACCCTCAAAAGTCAGGTTCTGCTCTCTGTTTTACACTCTGTTAGTCGACTTGACCCAGTCATTAGTCGACTTGAACCCTTTATTAGTCGACTACCCCTTATCCTAGTCGACTAACCCATTGAAACGCAACCCTTTTTCTGAAGACGCGACCTTAATTAGTCGACTAACCCTTTTTCCTAGTCGACTAACTTTTTCTTGAAGACGCGACCCTACCAAACGCAACCTTACTAGTCGACTATCTTTTTCCCCTAGTCGACTAACTCTTTCCTGAAGACGGGGCTCTCTGAGACGCGGCCTTATTAGTCGACTACCCATTTTTCCTAGTCGACTAACTCTTTCTCTAGTCGACTACTTATTTTCCCTAGTCGGCTAGAATTGACTGATTGCTGTGTTTGATCCCTTTATTAGAAATAGACCCTTCCCATGGATTTTGTATTAATCATGTGCCTTCAACTACTCAACTCCACTTATTACTCAGTTGCTCAGCTCCACTTGATGTTACTCAGCTATCATTCTACCATCGCCAGATACAAGCTGTCATATACCTGTCTGATATGTTATCACCTGACACCTGGCATACTACTACATGACACTGACTCATGTTGTGCCACCTGTTCCCGTTAAATCCTGAATGGAACTAAGTGCCACACGGAACAAAGTGCCACATCACACTCGTGGTGGGGGCCACCTCTTGAATCTGTGGGGGCCACCTCTAGAATCCATTCCCCTCAGAGCAAAGTGCCACACGGAGCAAAGTGCCACACCACATACGTGGTGGGGGCCACCTCTTGAATCTGTAGGGCCATCTCCTACCTGTACATGATAATTATTATAAGGCAACTTACACCTGGTTTGGGGGAAACTGATGGGCCCTGATTAATCATGTTTATGGTGGCCATATCGAGCCGCTCGTGGCCAAATACTTGAGGGATCACCTGGCGGCCACCAGGGATTCCGTGGGTGTACTGGCACCCCTACTCCTGATTATTCCTGCTGAGTATGCACACGCTCTAGACCTATTTTATGAGATCTGCGATACTCTATTCCTGTTCGGGCGTCCATAAGTCCCGGTACCTAGCGGTACGTTCCGGCTCAGCACCAGATACTCCTGAACCGTTGTCCCGGGCATGTACGGGGCCCATCCAGAACATGATTCATCGAACTTTATCAGTTTTCAAATAACTTGCTATATAAGTTGTAAGCGGAAGTATGTGGAATGGGACACATACTGAAGCCTGGAACTTAGACGGCCCTAATTATAATAAAAGACTAATGTATACAATTTGTTGTGTTGTTTTGTAATTCGGGTTGTATGTGCTTGGATTACGGTGATATGAGATAAAGGTATATAGATGAGGGTTTCCTTGTTTGGATTATTCCTTCGATGTACTAGTCTCATGGAGCCGTGACCTGAGCTTGTGCGATCGGTTTTGCTTGTAATCGGCTTTATTTGGTTTTATCGATTTTATGTTAATTTAGGAGATATCTGGTGTTGTCCTATCTATTCTACTTCTCACCACCTTGCCTGCTCTTATCTTGTTATACCATGAGTACTTCCTGCCTGAAAGCACTTGTTACATATCTACCTGCTTATACATGCTCCTGCTCACGACACGGTTTTCAATGCATGATTATGAATTGGTTTTATCGATACACTTGTACTTATCTCAGCACGCCATCTGGCATTTGTATCACCACTCGCTGGGGGAGTTCTGACTCCTCTGAATCCTCATGTCCAGGTCCTGGAGCCTGAAGCTAGAGGATTCTTCTTGCTGAGGACTAAGCTTACTTCTGTGGAGCAGACAGATCAATTGTAGCTCCTTTCCCATCCTTGCTCCCCCTTGTTGGCTCGCGGCTTCTCCAGATATCTCGTGAGCGCCCTTTTGTACTGTTCATATATGTACATCTTCTTGTATTCTCGCAGTTGCGCCTATCAGGTGATGTAATATTATTGTAATATTTATCACCTCTGGTGATAACTTTGTAATTGTACTCATATATTGGAATGTATAATGCACCACTTGCTTCCGTACTCTGATTCTTACCTGTACTGATGCTTAGCGTATATACGTGAGGGTATTTCGGACCTGCGTATATACGTTGCAGTAACGTCTCCGTAACCGCCAGGATCTGGGCGTTACAGGGTGGTATCAGAGCCTAGGCTCTACATCCTCAGTACGTCCAGACGGCAAATTAATGGTAAAGAAATTTGCAACTGGAATGCTTGAGTCCTGGTTATACAGTCCAACTACAAGTGCAAAGTTATCTTTCTCTTCCTTCTGATCCATTTCTTGAATCCTGAGACCTTCAATCTTTTACCTTCCAGTCTCTTCTTGTTACCCTCTCCAACCAACTCAAATATGGAAAGACGGGGAACACGTAATGGTGCTGGTACTTCTCAAGACGGATCTAACAGAGACAATGATGGTATGATGAGGGTACTTCAAGGGATGATGCAGAGTCAACAGCAGCAGACAGAGCTTCTGCGTCAAGGACTGTTGGTTGCACTCCGAGAGCAGAGGCCAGGCAACGTGTCAGACTTCAGGAGATTACAGCCGGCAATCTTTTCGGGAACGGAGAAACCTCTGGATGCAGAACAGTGGCTGATAGACACAACAGACCTTTTGAAGGCGGCCCGAGTCCCTGATGAGAACCAAGTGGAAGTGGCCAAGATACAGCTGAGAGATGTGGCCAGAACCTGGTGGTTGGCAGAAGAAGCAGCACTGGAGAAACCCATTACGTGGGATCAATTCTCAAAGGGTTTCTATGAGAGATTCTTTCCGGCAACAGCCCAAAAGGACATGGAAGAACAATTTATCCGCCTGCAGCAGTGCAACCGGTCAGTGGATGAATATGCTGCTGAATTCCTGAGGCTCAGCAGATTTGCTCCCTACATGGTGGCAGACGAAGAAAAGAGGGCGAGCAGGTTTCAGCAAGGGTTGAAGATGGACGTCCAGATGTATCTTATTCCTCAACAGCTGAAGACATACTCCCAGGTTCTCTCCATTGCCCGTGAAGTAGAACGAGGACTGGAGAAGAAAAATGAGAACCAGGTGCAGAACAAGTCAGTGAAGAGACCTTTTCAGTTGATGAACGAAGAAGATTCAACCAGGACCACCAACGGGCCGATAGTCAAGCGACCATTCCGACCTCCCCCTCAGCAGATGATATGCGAGTACTGCCAAAAGCCCGGACACATCCAACGCAACTGCCGAAGGGCTAATGGACTATGTTTGGTATGTGGATCCGGTAATCACTTGACAGGTGGTTGCCCATTCAAGAGGACCTATCCAACACCACCAACAATTCCAGCACAAGCAGCACCCCTAGCACTCCCAGCTCCACCACTGAGGAGGAACCCAGAACCCATTGACCGAAGAGCTCCATTCCCTCCCCAGCAGTATGATCAGCCACAGAGAGGAGTGAGAACTAGAGCAGATCATGGTAGAGGTCAAGTCTACAACATGGCGGCAGAGGCATCAGACGAAGCAGCAGCAGAATATGAAACTCAGTATCCGAAACAGGAACCTTGAGGATGTCACTGTAACCGCTACCCCTGATCCTTTTGTATTTTGAGTTGGTAATCTTTCGTAAATATTCCCCTTTATCATTCTCTCATTGTCAATCCTGGTCTCTCCTGTGTTCATCTTCCCTTATCGAAATTGCGAGGACGCAATTTTTTGTAAGGTGGGTAGAATGTAACACCCCGCTTCCGGAATACGTACTTAGTTGCGTATTCAGATTTACAGTCATATTTTTTCGATTTACTTCTTGTATTTATTTTGTATTATGAATTGTTTATGTGATTGTTTTGTCTTGGATTGGGATTCGTGGACTCAGATTCAGCCCTAGTCTGAACCAGGGACCCGATCTCAGGTTATTACTCAATTTAGTCTTTCTGGTATTCCGATTTGACCGATTTCAGTTTTAAACATCATTTTCTAATATTTTAGATTTTCTATGATTTTCTGAAATTTTCCAGAATTAAATTGAAATTTTTCAAAACCGGTGTCGGCTAGTGCCGCTGACCGATTCTCGGATTTTTAATTTACAAACAGAGTTGGATTTTAAGAAACGACTTTCCAGTAACTTCTTAAAATCACATTTTCTATCTAAATACTTTTTCTGGTATTTTTCTAATTTTCTTAAAAACCCGGCCAACCCGGTGTAGACCGATATTAACAGTTGATCTTATGATTTTTATTTTGAAAATGAGATTGAATTCCTGAAAACCAATTTTACCAAAAATCTTTTTATAATATTTGTTATTTTTGAGAATTTTTGGGGAACTTTCCAAGCTATGTTATTTTGGACTTTTCCGGAGTTTTCGGTATTTTCCCAGATACCGAGAATTTATCCAAATATTCCACTTTCTCCTTTTTCATTTTCTCCCTCCTTCCTCAAACGCGAGTTTCACCTACCTGAGATTCTGCATTTAATGAAGAGATCCTCTCCACGCCTCCCCTTGCTGCATTTAATGCACTGCTAATCAATTCCAATCAAGTCATTATGACTTTTGTCCTTTTGTTAAACGCAGCCTTTTTGCATCTTCCCTGGACGCGGCTTTAATTCCCGCGTTTGGCTCATTTTGGCCTAAACGCAGGTTTGAGGGCTGCGTTTGGAGAGGGAAACACAAGTTCTCTTCTTATGTTTCTTTGCTTTGAAAAGTATGCACATTATTATAATGTTTTCCCACCCTTTATAAATACCCCCACTCCTTCTCTCTCTTTCATTTTCTCTTCTTCTTCTTTTTGCAGCCAACAGAGAGGCCAACAGCAGCCCAAAGAGCCTCCTTCTCTCTCCTTTGGCCACCACTCCTCCATTTCCACCACCATCTCCTCCACCACTCCTTCACCAAATCCTCCACCATTCTTCCCTCCATCTCCTCCTCCATTTCCAACAACAACAACACCTTCATAACATCTTCTTCCTCCTCTTTTTCACCATAAAACACCAAACAACCCATTCTCACCACCACCTTCTCCACCATTTCCACCACCACCTACACCTCCTTGGACACCTCGAACCACACCAATATCAACTCCTCGGCGAGCTCTTTCATTCTAGCCAACTCGTCGCTCCCCGTAACATCGTCTGCAAAATCTCATTTCTTCAAAGTGAACTATACTTGCACCATCAACCTCCTCCCCTTGTGAAGGTCGGCCACTCCTTTCGGATTGGGGTCGCGCTCTTCTCCGTTGGCAAGACTCTAAGGCCGGTACCCTCCTTTTGGATTGGGGCCGAGCTTTTCTTCGTTGGACGCATCAAAGGAACATTTTAGGCGAGTGGTTTCCTTGCCAAAGACTTGGACAACTTATTCTCATACTTGAATTTTTATATCATGCAAGATAATCAACAAACACAAACCCTCAAAAGTCAGGTTCTGCTCTCTGTTTTGCACTCTGTTAGTCGACTTGACCCAGTCATTAGTCGACTTGAACCCTTTATTAGTCGACTACCCCCTTATCCTAGTCGACTAACCCATTGAAACGCAACCCTTTTTCTGAAGACGCGACCTTAATTAGTCGACTAACCCCTTTTTCCTAGTCGACTAACTTTTTCTTGAAGACGCGACCCTACCAAACGCAACCTTACTAGTCGACTATCTTTTTCCCCTAGTCGACTAACTCTTTCCTGAAGACGCGGCTCTCTGAGACGCGGCCTTATTAGTCGACTACCCATTTTTCCTAGTCGACTAACTCTTTCTCTAGTCGACTACTTATTTTCCCTAGTCGACTAGAATTGGCTGATTGCTGTGTTTGATCCCTTTATTAGAAATAGACCCTTCCCATGGATTTTGTATTAATCATGTGCCTTCAACTACTCAACTCCACTTATTACTCAGTTGCTCAGCTCCACTTGATGTTACTCAACTATCATTCTACCATCGCCAGATACAAGCTGTCATATACCTGTCTGATATGTTATCACCTGACACCTGGCATACTACTACTTGACACTGACTCATGTTGTGCCACCTGTTCCCGTTAAATCCTGAATGGAACTAAGTGCCACACGGAACAAAGTGCCACATCACACTCGTGGTGGGGGCCACCTCTTGAATCTGTGGGGGCCACCTCTAGAATCCATTCCCCTCAGAGCAAAGTGCCACACGGAGCAAAGTGCCACACCACATACGTGGTGGGGGCCACCTCTTGAATCTGTGGGGGCCACCTCTTGAATCTGTAGGGCCATCTCCTACCTGTACATGATAATTATTATAAGGCAACTTACACCTGGTTTGGGGGAAACTGATGGGCCCTGATTAATCATGTTTATGGTGGCCATATCGAGCCGCTCGTGGCCAAATACTTGAGGGATCACCTGGCGGCCACCAGGGATTCCGTGGGGTGTACTGGCACCCCTACTCCTGATTATTCCTGCTGAGTATGCACACGCTCTAGACCTATTTCTATGGGATCTGCGATACTCTATTCCTGTTCGGGCGTCCATAAGTCCCGGTACCTAGCGGTACGTTCCGGCTCAGCACCGGATACTCCTGAACCGTTGTCCCGGGCATGTACGGGGCCCATCCAGAACATGATTCATCGAACTTTATCAGTTTCCAAATAACTTGCTATATAAGTTGTAAGCGGAAGTATGTGGAATAGGACACATACTGAAGCCTGGAACTTAGACGGCCCTAATTATAATAAAAGACTAATGTATACAATTTGTTGTGTTGTTTTGTAATTCGGGTTGTATGTGCTTGGATTACGGTGATATGAGATAAAGGTATATAGATGAGGGTTTCCTTATTTGGATTATTCCTTCGATGTACTAGTCTCATGGAGCCGTGACCTGAGCTTGTGCGATCGGTTTTGCTTGTAATCGGCTTTATTTGGTTTTATCGGTTTTATGTTAATTTAGGAGATATCTGGTGTTGTCCTATCTATTCTACTTCTCACCACCTTGCATGCTCTTATCTTGTTATACCATGAGTACTTCCTGCCTGATAGCACTTGTTACATATCTACCTGCTTATACATGCTCCTGCTCACGACACGGTTTTCAATGCATGATTATGAATTGGTTTTATCGATACACTTGTACTTATCTCAGCACGCCATCTGGCATTTGTATCACCACTCGCTGGGGGAGTTCTGACTCCTCTGAATCCTCATGTCCAGGTCCTGGAGCCTGAAGCTAGAGGATTCTTCTTGCTGAGGACTAAGCTTACTTCTGTGGAGCAGACAGATCAATTGTAGCTCCTTTCCCATCCTTGCTCCCCCTTGTTGGCTCGCGGCTTCTCCAGATATCTCGTGAGCGCCCTTTTGTACTGTTCATATATGTACATCTTCTTGTATTCTCGCAGTTGCGCCTATCAGGTGATGTAATATTATTGTAATATTTATCACCTCTGGTGATAACTTTGTAATTGTACTCATATATTGGAATGTATAATGCACCACTTGCTTCCGTACTCTGATTCTTACCTGTACTGATGCTTAGCGTATATACGTGAGGGTATTTCGGACCTGCGTATATACGTTGCAGTAACGTCTCCGTAACCGCCAGGATCGGGGCGTTACAATTACTTTTCAAAGTGGACAGAGGCTATACCACTTGTTGAAGTTAAAACTTCCAATGTGGTTAATTTTATCAAGCACCATGTCATCCATCGATTTGGTGTCCCTAGGCGGATTATCCATGATAACGGTCCCCAATTTGTAAGCCAGGTATTCTATCGGTTCTGTGATAAGTACCGGATTCAGATTGTGGCATCTGTAAAGTAATTTTTCACCCCCTTGAATGGTTGTTTCTCAGCGAACACCGTTCATACCGTTGCATCATCTTCCACATACTTGAAATATTGGTGCAAAGTAGAAGGCACGATCCAGTTAGCATGGATCCAAGGTCGTCCTAGCAACAAATTGTATGACGTGTCAGCGTCAATGACGTAACATGTCACTTCTGATTTCAGGTTTCCGATTCGGCAACGGAGTCGAATCTTTCCAAGTGGGTGACTACTCCCTGCGTTAAAACCGTATATCATAGTAGTGGTTGCGGACAACTGAAACAACGGTATGCCAAGGAAGTAGAGGAGCCTTTTGGGGATAATGCTGAGTGCAGACCCTGGATCAACCTGTATACTCTTTGAATGCACGTTGAGCCGATGTATCCGGTATAGTACAAAGGTCGATCGTGTTTGTTATCCTTGAGGAGCATATCCTCAGCTGTAAAAGTAATAGCAGGTACTTTCAACTGTACATGATGACATTCAGAACACGAGGGTTGAGTGTCGTCCCTAGGGGTTTGTGGCATATGTGTCAGAAATGCTTCTGAATTAGTTAGTGCATCCCTGAGTGCTTCTCTTGTCTCTTTCGAGAGACGAAGCAGCTCGTATATAGTGATATGAGTGGGGATATTAACCAGCTGGGCCAATATGTCAAAGCGAAAAGGGATGTTAAGTCCCGGGCCTGAAGGTTTCTTCAGGACATGGTCAAACCGGACTTCTTTTTGCTTCTCTTTTCCTGAGGTCGGGACTGGAGCTGGCATGGGTACTTGTACTGACGTCGTTTGCTGTTGTGTCTTGTCAGTAATTCTCTCATACTGTTTCAAGTATGATTTTCCGGATCGAGTACCCGTCGGTTAAGGTACATCAGCCTGCGCTGTGTAAGCATGCCTCTCACTTTCAGAATCTCTAAGAGAAGCTGTTGTCACATTGTCGTCATCTGACAGAACAGAGATACATTGTAGGATTTGCCCTTCGACTTGGACTTCTTCGAATCTCATTGTTTGTCTTGGGCAAGGTCTAGGTGTATCCACATGATCTCCCCTATTTTTAATGTCAAGGGAACGAGATCCTTAATCTCCTGATATTTAGCTGAAGGATCGTTTATCTCCAATCGTGCTTCAGGGATTGGAAAATACCCATCTGGAACTGTGACTTTTGGGGTCTTGTCGAACTCAAGTGTCACCATGTTTACAGTGACTTTGTTTTTTTCTGACTTTAGAGTCAGATCTCCGGCATCGACCAAAGCCTGAATTTTGTCTTTGAGGACAAAGCACATGTTAGTAGGATGATGATGAACCATCCTATGGAAGAGACAATAATTAGAATCGTTGGTGCGTCCCACTTCGTTAGGGCGTCGAGCCTCTAGCAGTTTCAATTTATTCCCTTTGTGGAGTAGGTGGAATATTTTAACCACCTGTTCGTCTTTAAAAGAGTACTATTTCAGAGGAAACTTAAACTCCTGATTGTTGACGCCGCTCTTCTTGATTTTCGGATGAACGTCCCCTGACAATTCAACGGACATAGTCTCTTTCCCTTGGCTTGGGAAGACTGTGTCATATCACCATGCCCTTACTGTTCATACCCCATTTGCCTTTAGGGGTAGATGGTTCAAACTTTTTAGCCGACTTTTTGGCTATCTCAGCTTGTTCGACTAGTTCTTTCCAGGTATGAGCTTCGACAGCTCCCATACGAATCTCCACTTGGTCTAGAAAATTATGCCTACATGTCTGCAAGAGCATGGGCAATAGCATCCCTGCTAGGCACATCAAAGATAAGTTTCTGAACCGCTCAATGTAGTCACAGACAGATTCGCCCTTCCTCTGCACGGTGGAGAGGAGCTTGTCCATGGTTACCTCGGTGTCGTCCTCGTAAAAACGAGAAAGAAATCGAGTTTCTAAGTCGATCTAGGAATTAACAGAGCCTGGAGGAAGGCTTCGGACCCGTCAAATGCTACCCCCTTCAAGGTACCAATGAATAGCCTAGCCATGATAGCATCGTTATTTATATCGTTACCGGTCTGAGACTGGAAGTATTAAATATGCTGGTTTGGTGAGCTCTTACCATCATACGTGTAACACCCCGAATTTTTCAACCGTGATTTAATAATATATTCTTTGATTTTTGAGATTATAAAGAATATCAGGAATTTTATTTTGGTTATATTTATGTGATAATAAATTTGGAAATTTATCAGGGAGATTTGAAATGAATTAATTGGAAGTATTTAAATAGATATGCATGTTATATACATATATATATAATAGTGATGATAATAATTATGGTGATGTATATACATGGGTACAAGTCACACATTTGTATATGACTACACTTCATGCAATATCTAAATATAGAAGAATTTATTTTTGTTACTTGTATTAGTGAGAAATGATCTCATATTAGATGGAGGGCTAGGATTGACTTGAGATGAGTGATGGGAGTAGGTGGAGTAATGGGAGAGGAGGACAAGTGGCACATAAGGCAAGTATTTTATATTTTTGGAAATTGTTTATAATAGGAAGGGGAGAGAAATAAACTTATTTTCTCCCCCAAATCTCTCTATCTCTTTCTCTCTCTCTCCCTCACGCAAGTTCTCCCCGAAAAAAAAAAAAAAATCTCTCTCTCTCTCTCGCGCGGCCAGGCCAGGGCCGGGGCCGCAGCCGCGGCCAGGCGGCGACCAGAGCCGCGACTCCGGCGGCCGGCGAGGGCGGCGGCCGGCTAGGGCGGTCGGAGACCGGAATTTGCAATTGGTGAGTGGGTCTTCCCTCTTTTCCTTTTATTTTCTCATAGTTCATCTCTTGCAAACCCTAGATTCTTGGCTTATTGAATTTGAGAAAAATTTTTCCTTGAGTTATTTATCTCATTATTATCTGAAAATTCATGATCTTTAATGCATGTGATGACCTAAATGGGATCTAGAGATTTATGGAGTTAATTTAATTGTAGGCAAGTGATGAGTGGGAAGTTGCATGAAGGGTATGTCATGTGTAATGGGGCTTAACAAATTTCAGATTGAGTGTAAATCTCAACCCTAGAACTCCCAACCTTACACTTTAAGTTGATGGTGATGAAACTTTAATTAAAGGTGTGGGAGACTAAATTTTGAGCAATTTTTATTCTTTCTTAAATTGGGTCGAACTCTTAAATAAATCATGGGCAAATGCATGATGAACCTATTGGTGACAACCCTAACCTTATGTGAAAGCATGATATGGAAAGAAGGGTTATGGTTTGAGTTAGTTTAAATTTTATCAAGACATATATTCTCTTGTAATTTGTATATGAGTCTATTTTGAAAATCGATCGGAGGTTGGTATGGGTATCATTAAGTAAATGAGGTTAAGCCAAAAAAAAAATAAAATAAAATAAAAATTGGGTGACATCCTATCAAAAGTCCTAATAACGATTAACATATTAGTAGAAGACAAGATTAATCCAAGCGTGGAATTAGTATCATAAATTAGTGGATCGTTACAAATGGGGGAGGTCAAGTTTTAGATCACTCCTAACCATTAGTGTAGAAGGAGAATCTTGAAGCTTTTTACACTTGTGAGTGTTGAATCTCTTACCACTTCTACATAATAAATGCGCAAGCAAATCAAGATTTGATCTTGGTCATGTTAATGAGATAAGAAGGAAAGTTTCATGATATAAGTTAAAATATGAAGAGGAAAGTGACTTAAAGAGGGACTTGTGATAAATCATGTAGTGATCAAATTATGCATACTCTTATAAATATTTCTTGTGACCACAAATCTAAATATTTTAGTTCATGACTTACTTATGATCTAATTTAGATGAGAAAATAAGAGGAAAAGTTAAGAAGTTGTGTAGTTCAAAGCACTTTTATAATAATATTACAATCTGTTAAAGTCTGTCCAGATTTGAAACCAGAATCTTGGGGTTTCTTTCGCAAGGATATTTAATAAGGAATAGGTCATGTAATATACCGTTGGAAAGCTAATCGAGTCTACTTTCCAACGGTTCATACCATGCCCTCATCGGATACCTGTAACTTAAACTATGACTGAAACATTGAAGGTTGGTCAAAACTATCATTGCTGCAGAATTCAGCACAGCTGATAGGTTTTGAATTTCTGGAGCAGTTTGGTTAATCAAAACCTATCATGTAATAGGTCATTGGAAAGGTAGTGGAGTCTAGTTTCTAATAAATCTTTCCTCGTTCTATTTCTATACGTAGAATGAAAGTTATTATAAAAACTCCGTTGGTTATCCGGAAAGATCGAGCCATAAAATTGTGTCAAACAAAAGGTTCATGACTGGTGGTCACTGCAACATCAAACTACTTAGTATATGTTATACTGTCTAAGAGATATATATATATATATATATATATATATATATATATATATATATATTATATATATATATATATATATATATATATATATATATATATATATATATATATAGCTATACGAGTCCACCTCCCAACAGTTTATTCACATTCCGGTTGGATGTAGGTGATAGAGGCTTGTCGAAACATCACGAGCAAATCGAGGGATTTTTAGAGTGATCCTTGTTGATATAGTAAAAGCTTTGCAAATCCTTAACATGTAGGAATTGAACTTCAAGTTCATTAATGCACAAAGCTAAATTGTGTCCCTTTTACAATTAAAATATAATTAGAAGAGAAATTTGGAGAACACGGAAATCTCCCCAATTAAACTCAAGCCCTCATTTCATTAGAATTTTTAGTATATAAAGTAGATGAGATTGTACTCCTAACGTCTACACCTGAAATTGTTTTGGGTAGTATTCTAAGAAGTCTAAGAGATAGAAGAGCTGATAAAATCTCATGATCTTGTAACAAAAGATTTAATTATGTTATACCTGAAAGTTTGATATCAGCATAATATGAGTCATGAAGGATTTTACTAAAAGTTTTAATAGTGGTGTCTACTCCAGATAGCAGACTGTCCTTATCTGGCTCATAAAAATATAAGGTACCAATAAATTTTCGTGTGCAGTTTAGTGCCAAATGGAATGAGATCCGTACTTTACTATGCATATGATAATTTCTTAGAGATTCCGACACTGGGTTAAAAGTGAAAGATTTGTTACTGTTTAGAAGGTTCACATTCCTACCTTCAGTTTAAATAAGATGTTGCCTATATGCTCATTGCAAAGAAAGGTATAGACTGCTCAAGTCATTAACTTTTCTAAGTTCATCTGAAAGTGTTTAAAAGTTGTTTAACATAGAGGGTGATATGTTAGTAGATGCCCCTATAACATCGTCATAGTCAAATAAGAATTGTATGAGAATGATTTGTTTTGTATAATATATCTAATATGAATAGTTGGATAGAGCATGTATGGAAATAGATGTTATTACTTAAGTGCTGACCTATTGGAGCACTTATAATTGATAAGCATGTTAAGAATCCGAACTTGGGAATTGTGTGAATATGATTTTGTATAATATTATGTGTGTTAAATGTAGGAAGGGGCCAGCGGGAGCTGGTAGGTGTGAAGACGGGGTATGTTATTGTGTGAAATGTAGGAAGGGGCCAGCGGGAGCTGGTAGGTGTGAAGACGGGGTATGTTATTGTGTGAAATGTAGGAAGGGGCCAGCGGGAGCTGGTAGGTGTGAAGACGGGGTATGATATTGTGTGTTAAATGTAGGAAGGGGCCAGCGGGAGCTGGTAGGTGTGAAGACGGGGTATGAGATGGGTCGTGTGTCATGATATAAGATGTGCTTATTCAAATTGAACAGTGTTCTATGCTTGTCCTTATGCATGACTGTGAAGCTCTACTTTATTATAAGAGATAATGAAATATTATATGATGGGTGAAAGTGCAAGGGTTAATCCATGCAGTACTTGAATGGTGATATGATATACATGTATTTGAATCCTTACAAATGATTGAAAATGAATGGTTATGTGTGATACAAATGTGTATGTGTGTGTATGTGACACTGGGGGTATGAGGGTTGTGTCATCGTATATGACATGAAACCATCAGAATACAAGTTTAGCTGATTGAATTGAATACCATATATTGGGTGAAAATGTGCATGTGAATCCGTGCTTTACTTGAAGGGTGAAGCGTTATTGCATTATGAGAAATATGATATGATTATATGTTATATAACTATGGCTTGTGACGTAAGTGTTATCGAATGCATAAACTAAGTTTAGGGCATAACTCTTGGGGTTGGTGTATTATTGCATGGAATACAAGGCACGTGAGTAATACACACTATGTTCACATAAGACGAGAGAGTGTATTTTATGTAACTCATAGACCTTATCACACGTAAAGATGATAATCCAAGAAAGCAATTGGGGAGTACAATCATAAAAGTCTAATCGTCCTCAGAAATTGTAGGGGCTGAGGCCTTGATTCATTAAACTATCGGATGCCTCCGATTCTTGTCTTCCTACTGTTTCAGATTCCTTTTATTGCGTGTATATTCATACCCTTGTTGAGATATTACCTTTTCTTGATTATTCCTACCTCACTCACTGAGCTGTCGAGCTCACCCTCCCACAGATTGATATATTGCAGGTTGCATGGAGGCAGGGGTCAGGATTATGCTGTGCAGGGTTCATTCTGTATATATATCCAACTCTTGTATTTTGGGAATACTTGTGTTTGTAAATGTTATATGTGGGTCGTGGGATAGATTATTCGCCTTGTACATATACATATATGGAGAACCTTGTAGTAGTTTCATTTTATGTTTATAGTTGAGATATCTTGTATGGGGTTGTAGTAATAAGATGTATATTTATCAATATGATGCCCATGTGGAGTTGAAAGTTATGAATTCTGAAAGCCTTTGGAATGCCGAGATAGCAACTCTAGAGTTTATGTTATTTTGTTTCTCCATAAGTAGGCAATGTCAAGCCGAAATACTTTCATGATTGTGTGGATGATTTTGAATAAAGTTATATGATTGGAATGAGAATAAGTAGGCTGATGTTAGCCGAAACATATCATATATGTATTGGATATTACATCCGACCAGTAATTACAAAGGAGGTGCTGCTGAAATTTTAAGAAATAAAAGGGAATGATTTGATTAATCGGTTTTGTAAGGGAGATTATGCAAATTGAGGATTTATTAAACTGGGACCGTTACAATACGTATGTAACGTAGGTGCCTTAAATTTTAGCGGGTATGGTACTGAATCCCATTCGAGTGGGTAAGGACGAGTCATGCCTGCCTTTTACAGTTCATCCCTCTGAGTTAGGGATGCGATCTGAGATTGGATGCCTTTAAGAACTTCAACATCAAGGGAAAAACTTTCCTTTGACTTCTTAGTCTTTGGTTGCTCATCATCATTATGTTCCTCCTCATTATGATTGCTCCTAGTGTCATTGTTATTTCGAATGGTGAGGAGTTGAGCGAGCATCTGTTGAATGTTGTCCAAGGCTTCTTGCTGGGCCTTGGAGGTTTGCTCCTGAACTTCCAACCGTCGACGGAGTTCATCATTACCGTTATCAGCCACATGCACCGACACTCTGTCCGTTCGTACCAAACTGACTGTTACTGAAGAGATATACCCACTATCTTCTCCCTCATCATCAGACCATTGGAATAACCTTTTCTTTCATTGGTTCTGGTGATGCTATTCCAGTCGAGGAGGATGGCTGCTCATAATTGTAGCATCATGTTCTCGGGATACGTACCCAGATACGTGTCTTGATTTTTTTGACCGTATTGTTCAATTTTCTTCCAGTATTTGTTTTTAAGTTGTGATTTCTCATGTTTATGGTATCGTATCTGGATTCTTAGTCTTAGAGTCAGCCCTGACCCGGACCGGGAACCCGATACCAGTCTGCTGTCCGATTTGACATTTTTGGAAGTCTGATTTGATTGCTTTCAATTTCAGACATTGTTTTTCAATATTTTAGATTTTTCATGATTTTCTAGAATTTTCCTGAATTTTTCTGCAAAATCTCAAAAACCGGTCGGTTGGCATCGCTGATTGATTCCCGAATTTTTATTTTTCCAATGGAATTGAATTTTTAAAAACGGATTTCACTTTATTTCTTTGAATTTCGTTTTCTATTTAAATACATTTTTTGAGATTTTCTTAAATTTATCAAAATTGACCGATTCTAGTGCTGGCCGGTATCGCCGGAAGATTTCAGGATTTTTAATTTGAAAATAACATTGAATTTCTCAAATGCAATTTCACCGGGCTTATTAAAATAATATTTTCTATTTTTTAGAATTTTTCGGAACGTTTCTAAAATAGTCAAATTTTTGCCCTATTTAAATAATAATATTATTTACCGATAATTTCTTTTCTTACTTTTTCCTTCTATACTCCCCTACTTTATACTTTCAGAAATTTTAACAAATTAATTATTTAATAATATTTTTTTTACTATTTTTTTCTTTTTCCTTATTTTTTTCCTTTTCCTATATTTTCTTTCCTTTGCTTTCCTTTCTTTTCTTCCCCTTTGACTTTCCCCATGCTGTGCCCCCTTCCCTGCAACCGCCGCCTGCAGCCTCCTGTAGGGCTGCAACAGCAGCCTATCTTCCACCCCATCTCATTTCATCATCACACTTCCTCCTCCTTCTCCATTAAAAACCCTTCTTTCTTCTTCCTTTTTCTTTCCATCTCCGTTTCAACTCCAAACCAATTTCAACCAAAACAAACACACTTCACATTCACCACCGCCGCCTCCACCATCACCGCTGCCGCCGCCTCCCAACATAGCCCCGGCCATCACCTCCCCCACACCCCCTCTCCACTCCGCCACCTCCTTTTCATTCAACCATCACTCCTCCACCTTTAATTTCAACCAAACTCATTCCCACCACTTCCTCTTCTTCTTCAATATTCACCATCAACCACCACCTCCTCTACTTTCAAACCCTCAATCATCATCTCTTCCTCATCCTCTAACTCCCCACCACCTCCAACAACTACCACCTCCAACAACCACCACAACCACCACCATCAACAACCACCACCACCTCCACCAAACAACAAACAACAACAACAAACTCCACTACCCCTTCCCCCCGGTCCAGGCCGCCGCTCCTCTCCGCCCACCCTCAGGCGGCGGCGGCGGCGTCCAAGCCGCCGGTGGCGGCCAACTGCCGGTCGTCCCCCCTCCTTCTTCTTCTTTCTTTTCTTTTCTTTTCTTCTTGTTTTTATTCTTTCCTAATATAACTACTTTTCACTTTCCCTAAATACCCCCTCCTCAACCCCTTATTTACTTTCCCATAATTTCAATTATACCCTTCCCCATTAATTCTTATTTTCTTTCTTTTAAATAACCCTATACTCTCTCCTCTCTCTCCTCTCTCTCTCTCTCCCCCCTCTCATTCCTCTCTAATGTATTTATAATATTTATTATATATATTTATTTTAATATATAGTATGGGCTAGTGGCTTGCTCGCTCGTATTAGAGGATTTCTCAGACTTTTTCTCGGTAATTTCATTCCCGTATTAGGCGAGTACATTCCTTTGACATTTCTTCCTTTATTACCATCGTTTCATATTTAATAATTATTATCTTACTTTTAATATACGATGTCTCTTTATGCAAGTTGGTTTATGTTATATAAATGATTTCTAAAATTATCATGTTTTATAAATAGCTGTCGGTCGTTATTATACCTTGTCGAACTGGTATTATACCGGGTATACCTAGATCTGCTCCCACTTCACTCGGCTTCGCATGGCTAATTAATAAATAAATTTATTATTGTTAGAAATAAGGTTGTGAAGAGTTTGAAATGTTTATGTCGTTCTCCTCTACCATGTTACGTGACCGGTCGATACCTAGTATTTGATATTGTGACTCTCACCGATATATTAGTTACCTGACCCTGACATGTATACACCGGTACTTGCCATGCTATACTTATTATTTGATATCTGATACCGGTACTTGCCATGCGATACTTATTATTTGATATCTGATACCGGTACTTGCCATGCTACGCTTATTATTTGATATCTGATACCGGTACTTGCCATACTATACTTATTACTTGATATCTGATACTGGTACTTGCCATGCTATACTTATCGCCTGATACCTGACACCTGATATAATAACACTTGACGACATACTATCACCCGGTACTAGTACACTTAACCTGATATTGTGGCACCTATATTATATTACATATTCATGACTATTACTTTTACGGGGACTTGGCATGATTATTATATTGTTACCAGATATTTGGTACTCCTGAACTCCTGTATTCCTGAACCCCTGAAAAAGGGTGACTCCTGATATTATACTCCTGACATTATACTCCTGTTAATTCTCGAAGTTAAATAATCATGGTTATATTGTATACACTTGTGGATATTATCTTTGGGCAATTCATATATGTATAATAAAAATACTCAACTTACACTGGGGTGGGGGAAACTAATGGAAACCGGTATGATGTTATATTTATAATGGTGATATTTCTAAAGTGTCGTGTGGGGCGCGTAATAATAAGTCCCGGAAGCAGTAGCCTGAATCTGAAGTGTCGTGTGGGGCACGTAATGATAAGTTCCCGGAAGCAGTAACCTGTACTCCTGAGCTAGTCTCGGGCAGAGACGGGACCCACTATAAATATGAGCCATCAGATTTATCAGTTTCAAAATAATAACTCGTCTTATACATAAGTGGATGTATGTGTGCCGGTAGCACATTCAAAAGCATATGGATCAGATGAATAACATAAAACAACCAAACAGTAATAATGTTATGAACGTGTGATATTTAGTCTCTCCTTTGTTCGGGTCCTGGTACTCACATATCAGACACGGGTAAGTTCTACGGAGTGCGAACTCTAGTATGGATTATCCGTGATGTGAGGCGCTGGTAGGGAGGCGATTGAAATATCAAACGGTACTGATTACTATTATTGGATAACTTAAAATATAACACACCTTTATATTCTCCAGTTATAGTGTTATGCCCTGAGTTGACACCTTACTTTATGACACATGATGATTACTCCAGATACACTATAGTTCTGTTATTCTTAGGGTAACTCAAGTTGTATAAACTCAGACGATGGCGACATGAGATATGTGGTATATAGATGAGCGTTTCTTTGTTTGGATTATCCCCTTGACGTATCTGTCCCGTGAATCCATAATCTGAGCTTGTACAACTAGTTTTGTCCATACTTATATTTATCACATGTTTAACTTATTTACCGCATGTTTATATGTACCTATGCTCTTCATATTGCCTTCTATGCATGTTTTCAGTTTCAGATTCAACGATATACATGATTTACTGTCGTTTCTTTAATTTCCCTTATATTACTTGTCATTTCCTGTACCTGCATACTGGGACCACATCACTTGATCATGTACACATGTACCTATTATGCATGCCATTTGGCTTTATTACATGTACTCGCAGGGTTGTGTCTGATAATCCTGGATTCTCATGTTTAGATCCTAGAGACCGGACCTTGGTGGCCTTGTTGTAGCTGATCAGAGTACGCAGCGGATTCTTCCATGACGGTTGGAGCGCAGCAGATGCTTGGATTATCGCCGCAGCTCTTCCTCCTAGTTCCTCTCCTGTTTGGTTCTCGAGACCCTTCTTGCTGCTCGTGAGCACCTCTCAGCTTTTGTATATCCCTCTTCATATAATATACTTTTGTATTTCTGGTAATGTAATATTCCTATAATAATGTATCAATCTCTGTGATAACTATGTACTTGTGTTATTTCTGTTGGAATGTATATTATAATTGCGCTTTCGCACTCTGATTCTTTTCTGTACTGATGCTTAGCGTATATACGTGAGGGTATTTCTGACCTGCGTATATACGTCGCAGTGACGTTTCCGTACCCGCCGGATCGGGGTGTCACAGGATGGTATCAGAGCCTAGGTTCTAACATCCTCAGTATAACCAATTGGCAGATTAATGATGTATTAATCTGCAGCTGGAGAGCATGAGTCTTGAATATACATTCCAATCGCAAGTACGGTATTATCTTTTCCTTCCTCGCAATCTTTTCCTTGGATCCTGAGACCCTTCTATGATTTCAGCTTCTTCCCGTCATTCCTTCAATCAACTCAGATATTTTGTGTCCTGAGTTGGAAATCTTTCTTACCCTTCACACTTTATCATATTATCATCATTGACCTTAATCTCTTCCATGTTCATCGCCCTCCTTATAGAAATTTCGAGGACGGAATTTTTTATTAAGTGGGTAGATTGTAGTACCCCGTTCTCAGGGTACGTACCCAGATACGTGTCCTGATTTTTCTAACCGTATTGTTCAATTTTCTTCCAGTATTTATTTTTAAGTTGTGATTTCTCATGTTTATGGTATCGGATCTAGATTCTCAGTCTTAAAGTCAGCCCTGACCCGGACCGGGAACCCGATACCAGCCTGCTGCCCAATTTGACCTTTCTGGAAGTCTGATTTGACCGATTTCAGTTTCAGACACTGTTTTCCAATATTTTAGATTTTTCATGATTTTCTAAAATTTTCAGAATTTTTCTGCAAAATCTCCAAATCCGGTGTCGGTGGGCATCGCTCATTGATTCTCAGATTTTTTTAATTTTCAAACGGAATTGAATTTTTAAAAATGACTTTCACATTACTTCTTAGAATTTTATTTTCTATCTAAATACATTTTTTTGAGATTTTTCTAAATTTATCAAAATTTGACCGATTCTGGTGTCAGCCGGTATCGCTGGAAGATTTCAAGATTTTTAATTTGAAAAAATACTGAATTTCTCAAATCAGATTTCACTAAGTATCTTAAAATAATATTTTCAATTTTGAGAATTTTTCAGAACGTTTCTGAAACAGTCGAATTTTTGCCCTATTTAAATAATAATATCATTTACCGACAATTTCTTTTCTTACTTTTTCCCTCTCTACTCCCCTACTTTATACTCTCAGATATTTTAATAAATTAATTATTTAATAATAATTTTTTTTACTATTTTCTTTTCTTTTTTCTTATTTTTTTCCCTTTCCTATATTTTCTTTATTTTCTTTTCTTCCCTTTTGACTTTCCCCATGTTGTGCCCCCTTCCCTGCAGCCGCCTCCGCAGCTGCCTGCAGCCTCCTGTAAGGTTGCAATAGCAGACCATCTTCCCCCATCTCATTTTTGTTGGCCCAAAGGCCTTCCACCCTAGTTTTGATGATGATTAACTCATGTAGTTATGTTTACTAATAATCTTGTGTTGTTTAAGTTTCAGATCATTAACCAAGATATTAGTTGGTGATTAGCTTCAACAAGGAGTTTAGAAACTTTTCATGGTGATTCCGGTGCCAAATCTTAAAGATCATTCCTTTGCACTCGGTGGATCATGTTTGGGAGCAAGTCATCTTGAAGATGGAAGATCGTCAAGAAGACTTAGATATCCTAGTTTAGATAGTGTGTTTAGATCCATTTGTAAAGCTTAGTATAGTTGATATGCTCAAGTGCACAATACACACACGTTTCATGATTTGGATTTTGGTTTTCATGGATAATAGATCTAAACAAGTTTACTTTATTCCTATGTATATTAGATATGTTCTAGATATACATACATGCTTTAAACTTGCTAGACAAACTTATTTTGACTATCCTATTCATGTTTTGGAAAAATCCAAGTTTGGAAAAATACCGGTTTTGATTTTTGACATTGGTTTTCATGAATAGATTGATCAAAACAAGTTTACATGTTTTATATGTATAGTAGATGTATTCTAGTTATACATACATGCTTTAACTTGCTAGACAAACTTATTTTGATATTCCTATTCATGTGTTGAAAAATCAAGTTTCATAAAAATACAAGTTTTGTTTTTGATAAAATTTGCAAGACTCAAAAATGAATTGATATGTTGATATTTTGTCTTGAAATTTTTATCACATGTTTATGTTTCAATATAAAATGATAAAACAAGTTTTATGAAATTTTTAGAAAAGATAAAAGATTTTTATAAAATATTTTCCCCTGTTTTCTTGACCCAGATGTCTGTTCCAGGCTTCAACCAGTCGACTACTAAAACTGACCTAGTCGACTTGGGTGAAGTCGGTCGACCGGGACGGTCGACCGACGTGCACAAAACTATGCACGTTTGGCAGACTTTGGACGGTCGACCGTCAGGGTCCACCGGGTCTGAGAGCAGAGCTCTCTGTTTGTTTGGGTCGACCGTGCCGGTCGACCGTGGTTGCCCAACGGTCACATTTTCGACCGTTGGCGGTCGACCCGGGCGGTCGACCGGTCGCCTGTCAGGCTGCCAGCTCAGCCTAACGGCTAGTTTTCTGATGGGCCTATATAAACCCCATTTCTTTGGGTTGGCTAAGGTTTTTAGAGACAAAATTTCCAGACTTTCTCTACTGTTTTAAAAGAGTTTTAAAAAGAGTTTTGTGCCAAAAAGATTTATCTTTGTATTATTTTGGGTTTTTGGAAAATCAAAGAAAACTAGGTTTTGGGATATTGATTTGATCTTTTATTTCTATCATATACAAGAGATTTCCCAAGTAGTTTTTCTTTGTTGCTTGTTTCCAAAAACACCTAGTTTTCCACACTTGAGCTATCACCTATCCTATTCTATTAGGATCTTTTATTTTGTGGAAAAAGAGAAAAGAAAGAGAGATTGAGTTTGTGGTCTTTGGAACCACTTGTTGTAAACACCCTTATTCTTTGTGTATCCCTCTTTGGTAGAGGTGATCGGGTGATTGGTTTACTCCCTCTTATGAGAGGTGGAGTTTGGTTGTAAACCCTCTTCGGCAGAGGTGTTGGTTGTTGTATTGGCTACGGGCCTACCCCTCGGTTGTGAGGTGGTTGTTTGAGAGAGGAGTTTGGTACTCCTAGTATTGTAACAAATCCTCTTCGGTAGAGGTTCCCTCGGTGGGAGATAGTGGATTGGAAATCCTACACGGTGGTGTAGGCGGGGATGTGGAGCAAGGTGCTCGAACCTCGAAACATATCTTGGTGTTTGCGTTTTGATCCATTGTCTCTCTAACTCTCTCTCATTTAATTGTGCAAAGCATCTTTTATATCATCATATCATATTTGCTTGTGTTGAGCATAATTCATATTGTCTTGCATCTTTCCTATTGTTGTATATCCATTATATGCTTGGCTTGCTTGAGTGTGTGCCTCACTTGTACCTAATCAACAAGAGCTTCACATAGCACCTCAACCCATTCAAGGGGAATCAAGATGAGTTAGTCCAGAGCCCTTCACGGGGAATTCGGCTACACTTGTTGATTGTATTAAGTGTGTTGCAAGATTTGTTTTAAGCTTCCGCATTTAGCGCACTTAGTTTTGCATTTAGTTCTAGATTAGCACTTACACCTATTCACCCCCCCTCTAGGTGTTTTTCAATTGGCATCAGAGCTAGTGCTCCTGATATTAGGCTTAACATCCTAGGAGTGAGATCCATTTGATTGCTAATCTATTGTTTGCATTTGCGTGTTTGCACACTCATATAGTTTGCCATGGACTTCATGACCCCACCTAGTTTTGACCCTTCCAACATTGTTGTTTGGAAGTATAGGATGTCCATGTACCTAAAGACCCTAGGTTTGCATGTCTTTCTTGTGGCCACCAAGAAATGCTATCTTGGAGATCGCAATCATATAGGGGCCAATGCACAAGCCCTTGAGGCCATTAGAAGCATACTTCCTAAAGATTATCTTATGCATGCTTCTAACATTGATTCCGCCTTTGCAGTGTGGAATTTGTTGACAACCACCAACACCTCCAAGCTTCAATTGTCAAATCAACCGGAGGAGTCTAGTGGAGAATCCGATTCTCAATGCTTAATGGTCCAAGGGAATAACTCCCTTGAGGTACATTCGGAATCTCAACTAGATAGTAATGATTGTGCTAGTTCTTCAAATGATTATGTTGATCCCCATGCTTTGAATGAAGAACTATCAATTGTGTGTGAAAAATTAATAGAAAAATATAACATTTTGAAAAAGAAGACATTTGCTTTAAATAAAGAAAATGAAAAATTGTCTTCTAAACTTAACAATATTTTGCAAGAGAAGGTTGAGGTCTATAATGAAAGGGATTCATTGAGATCTCAATTAGAACTCGCACTTAAAGAAAATGAATTTTAAAATCTAAAAATGATTGTGAAACTCTTTTGAAGAAAAATGAAAATTTGTCTTCGAAAGTTGATTTTGTTTTAAAAGAAAATGTTACTTTGAAAAATGAGATTATTTCTATTTCAAATGAGTTAAATGTTTGTTTAAAGAAAAATATTGTTTTGTAAAACAAGATTGATACACATGTTTGTCATGCTAGTGTAGCCTCTTCATCTAGTCTACCTAGTGCATGTACCTCTTCTTCTAGAATTAATGATGATATTTGTTTGTTAAAGAAGAGAGTAGATTGTTTGGGCTCCACTATGAGCCAATGTGCCATGAACCACACACGCTTGGAATCCTTGGTTCGAAAGAAACAAGTTCCAACTTTTATGCATGCATACCCTCCACGGCATACACATGCTCCACACGGACACACCCATCACCATATGTATGCTCATGTGTACACTTGTACACATTGTGGACGTAAGGGCCACCTTGCTAAATTTTGCTATGATAGGATACATGTTGATAATTTAGCAAAGAATTTTGTTTGGGTTAGAGAATGTACTAACCCCCATGGACCCAAGAAGATATGGGTACCAAAGACCACCCCTCCTTTGTTTAATGTAGGTGTGGGCTCTCACATGACGTGAGAGTGATGAGACCTTGGAGTGGATGCGTTCCGTACTTAAAGGAAATCAATTGGATGCATCACTTTCAAGGGAAGATTTGGTGGAGATGACCACCATGTTTTGGAGACAAGGAGAGTTGCCTTCTAGGTTTTGGTAACAATTCCTAAACTCCCATTTATTACATGTTTTTCATTCTTATCATTATTAGCATGTTTTGATGTTTTATAGCATGTTTTATTGTCTATGGATTAGTGTGTAAATATCATGTTTATTAGATCCTTGACATACATGTATAGTATTTGAGACACACATGCTTATATGATTCCACACTTAGTGTTCTCACTTTTGTCTAAGCTATAATGTACATCATGAATCTAATACATGTGAATTTACATAGTAATCATGTTTTAGTCTTATCATGATGATTTTTATCTTGTTTTTAATGCTTAATGATTTGATTACTTGTTTAAGTGTTAGTTTTCGTTAAGACTAATTATATACTTATGCATATAGTGGGCTACAAATAAATCTATATATGTTGGGCTTGATTGCTTATTTGTTCTCATTAGATGTGCTAGTATAGTCTAGTTTTGATGATTCATACATTTTAAACTTGTATTCCATTTTTGGATTTGTTTTATGAGTTTTCACTTCATGTATATGTTTGTATTGCCAAACTTTAAGATATACATGTATACCCCTTGAGTCATTTGCCTTTCATGCAAATCTATATATGGACTCAATTGTGTTTAGGGATATGTATGTATACTTATTGTGTTGACAATTCATACATATACCTTGAAATGAAATTTGTTTTGGTGAAGATTTAGTTTTTCTTAATTTTGTGTTTAATTGTTTAACTTCATGTATATGTCTATCTTGTCCAAACTATTAGATATACATGTTTATCCTTTTGAGCCACGTGCCTTAATGCATATATTTTGTGGACTCGTTTGAATTTTGGATATGTATGTATACTTTAGTTTGTATTAGACATACATATGCCTTGAAGATTAAATAGTTTTGATGATTTTCATGTCTTCTTGTTTAAGGAATAATTGAGCTTAATGAAAAATTTTCATGATTATGATATTCACATTTTATTTGTACACTCACATCTATTGCTTGCTCATGTTTGTTTTCATGAGTCATATTTATGCCTAATTGAATTAGAGTGTTGATTATCATGTGGATTTCATATTTTATGAAAAACTATTTTGTTTTATTCCTTACTTGAAGGATTTCGTACTAGTTAACAAAATTTCCATTTTAACTAGTTCGTTTTCTTCGTTGTGTTATGAGGTATACACATGATATTGTTGTTAAGTCAATTGGTATCATTGAACTTTTTCAATTGGTATCATTTTGATCTTTTTGTATACTCATATGTTCATTGTGTATGCATATTTTCAATTGGTATCATCTATTGGTGATTGGTACTCATTCTATTTCATACACATATACTTGTTTTATTTGTGCTATTATATCTCTATATCTTAAGCACAAATCTTGTTTATGCTAGAGCTTGAATTTCAACTTTATTTCAATTGATTTAGTTTTCAATTGGTATCTTATTACAAGCCTAAGCATAGTTTTTGTTGGTATTTCATAAAGGGGGAGAAAATTCGTTTTTTCATATTTCAATTGGTACTTGTATTTTCACTCCCTTACTTTATGATAGAAAATAGTCATTTCAATTGTTTATATGACTTAAAAGAAAAAAATACTATCTTTTGATATCAAGATGTCTTGTGTTTTGAATTGGTATCTAAAAATTTTGTTTAAAGGAAAATATTCAAAATTTTATTGCCTATATGCAAGGAGAGCTTAACATCTCTTCTACATATAGATTCATGATGAGTGTATCTTATATTGAAGAGCTTAACATCTCTTCTTTATGTGGTACACGTGTGTAGGGGGAGCTTCACATCTCCTCTTATGCATTACATAATGTATGTTATGTGAATTAGGGCTTAACATCCCTCTTTCATGTAATGCATATGTGTAGGGAAGCTAACTTAGCGTCTTCCTCTTCATGAATGTATATAGCATATATCATTTGTTGATTGACCTATGTTTATCTTTAATTGGTATCAAGATGCTTCATTGACTTATTTTCAATTGATATCATGTTTTTATAATCACCCCTTATTGACTTTGTTTTTGTTTTGGACAAAAAGGGGGAGAACATTGTTTTTATTGTTTTGATTGTTTACCCCTTTGTTGATGATTGACAAAAAGGGGGAGAAAGATTTTGAGTTTTATATATGCATAAGTTTAATGCATGTTAATTGGTATCTGGAGGCATGTTTTGTTTTTGAACATTGCATTGGTATCTAGAACCTGTTTATTGTTTATGCATATTTATGCATTCATGTTTAGTATTCATTGCACATTTATGTTTATTTGTCTATGCATGAGTTAAGGGGGAGCTTCTTTGAAGCTTAACTTTAATTCATGCATATATAACTCCATGAGTTTTGTCATCATCAAAAAGGGGGAGATTGTTGGCCCAAAGGCCTTCCACCCTAGTTTTGATGATGATTAACTCATGTAGTTATGTTTACTAATAATCTTGTGTTGTTTAAGTTTCAGATCATTAACCAAGATATTAGTTGGTGATTAGCTTCAACAAGGAGTTTAGAAGCTTTTCATGGTGATTCCGGTGCCAAAACTTAAAGATCATTCCTTTGCACTAGGTGGATCATGTTTGGGAGCAAGTCATCTTGAAGATGGAAGATCGTCAAGAAGACTTAGGTATCCTAATTTAGATAGTGTGTTTAGATCCATTTGTAAAGCTTAGTATAGTTGATATGCTCAAGTGCACAATACACACACGTTTCATGATTTGGATTTTGGTTTTCATGGATAATAGATCTAAACAAGTTTACTTTATTCCTATGTATATTAGATATGTTCTAGATATACATACATGCTTTAAACTTGCTAGACAAACTTATTTTGACTATCCTATTCATGTTTTGGAAAAATCCAAGTTTGGAAAAATACCGGTTTTGATTTTTGACATTGGTTTTCATGAATAGATTAATCAAAACAAGTTTACATGTTTTATATGTATAGTAGATGTATTCTAGTTATACATACATGCTTTAACTTGCTAGACAAACTTATTTTGATATTCCTATTCATGTGTTGAAAAATCAAGTTTCATAAAAATACAAGTTTTGTTTTTGATAAAATTTGCAAGACTCAAAAATGAATTGATATGTTGATATTTTATCTTGAAATTTTTATCACATGTTCATGTTTCAATATAAAATGATAAAACAAGTTTTATGAAATTTTCAAAAAAGATAAAGATTTTTATAAAATATTTTTCCCTGTTTTCCTGACCCAGATGTCTGTTCCAGGCTTCAACCAGTCGACTACTAAAACTGACCTAGTCGACTTGGGTGAAGTCGGTCGACCGGACGGTCGACCGACGTGCACAAAACTGTGCACGTTTGGCAGACTTTGGACGGTCGACCGTCAGGGTCGACCGGGTCTGAGAGCAGAGCTCTCTGTTTGTTTGGGTCGACCGTGCCGGTCGACCGTGGTTGCCCAACGGTCACATTTCTGACCGTTGGCGGTCGACCCGGGCGGTCGACCGGTCGCCTGTCAGGCTGCCAGCTCAGCCTAACGGCTAGTTTTCTGATGGGCCTATATAAACCCCATTTCTTTGGGATTTTGGCTAAGGTTTTTAGAGACAAAATTTCCAGACTTTCTCTACTGTTTTAAAAGAGTTTTAAAAAGAGTTTTGTGCCAAAAAGATTTATCTTTGTATTGTTTTGGGTTTTTGAAAATCAAAGAAAGCTAGGTTTTGGGATATTGATTTGATCTTTTATTTCTATCATATACAAGAGATTTCCCAAGTAGTTTTTCTTTGTTGATGTTTCCAAAAACACCTAGTTTTTCACACTTGAGCTATCACCTATCCTATTCTATTAGGATCTTTTGTTTTGTGGAAAAAGAGAAAAGAAAGAGAGATTGAGTTTGTGGTCTTTGGAACCACTTGTTGTAAACACCCTTATTCTTTGTGTATCCCTCTTTGGTAGAGGTGATCGGGTGATTGGTTTACTCCCTCTTATGAGAGGTGGAGTTTGGTTGTAAACCCTCTTCGGTAGAGGTGTTGGTTGTTTTATTGGCTACGGGCCTACCCCTCGGTTGTGAGGTGGTTGTTTGAGAGAGGAGTTTGGTATTCCTAGTGTTGTAACAAATCCTCTTCGGTAGAGGTTCCCTCGGTGGGAGATAGTGGATTGGAAATCCTACACGGTGGTGTAGGCGGGGATGTAGAGCAAGGTGCTCGAACCTCGAAACATATCTTGGTGTTTGCGTTTTGATCCATTGTCTCTCTAACTCTCTCTCATTTAATTGTGCAAAGCATCTTTCATATCATCATATCATATTTGCTTGTGCTGAGCATAATTCATATTGCCTTGCATCTTTCCTATTGTTGTATATCCATTATATGCTTGGCTTGCTTGAGTGTGTGCCTCACTTGTACCTAATCAACAAGAGCTTCACATAGCACCTCAACCCATTCAAGGGGAATCAAGAGGAGTTAGTCCAGAGCCCTTCACGGGGAATTCGGCTACACTTGTTGATTGTATTAAGTGTGTTGCAAGATTTGTTTTAAGCTTCCGCATTTAGCGCACTTAGTTTTGCATTTAGTTCTAGATTAGCACTTACACCTATTCACCCCCCTCTAGGTGTTTTTCAATTTTATCATCACACTTCCTCCTCCTTCTCCATTAAAAACCCTTCTTTATTCTTCCTTCTTCTTTCCATCTCCATTTCAACTCCAAACCAACTTCAACCAAAACCAACCCACTTCACATTCCCCACCGCCGCCTCCACCATCGCCGCTGCCCCCCCATAGCCGCCAGCCATCACCTCCCCCACACCCCTCTCCACTCCACCACCTCCTTTTTATTCAACCATCACTCCTCCACCTTCAATTTCAACCTAATCCATTCCCACCACTTCCGCTTCTTCTTCAAAATTCACCGTCAACCCACCACCTCCTCCACTTCCAAACCCTCAATCATCATCTCTTCCTCCTCCTCTAACTCCCCACCACCTCCAACAACCACCACCACCAACTACCACCACCACCATCACCTCCACCAAACACCAAACAACAACAATAAAGTCCACTACCCCTTCTCCACTGGGCCCAGGCCGCCGCTCCCTCCTCTCCGGCCGCCGGCCGTCCCCCCTCATTCTTCTTCTTTCTTTCTTTCTTTCTTTTCTTTTATTTTCTTCTTACTTTTATTTTTTCCTAATATAACTACTTTTCACTTTCCCTAAATCCCCCCTCCTTAACCCATTATTTACTTTCCCATAATTTCAATTATACCCTTCTCCATTAATTCTTATTTTCTCTTTTTTAAATAACTCTATACTCTCTCTCTCTTCCCTCTTTCTCTCTCTCCTCTCTCCTCTCTCATTCTCTCTCTAATGTATTTATAATATTTATTATATATATATTTATTTTAATATATAGTATGGGCTAGTGGCTTGCTCGCTCGTGTTAGCGGATTTCTCAGACCTTTTCTCGGTAATTTCGTTCCGGTATTAGGCGAGTACATTTCTTTGACATTTCTTGATTTATTACCATCATTTCATATTTAATAATTATTATCTTGCTTTTAATTTACGATGTCTCTTTATGCAAGTTAGTTTATGTTATATAAAAGATTTCTAAAATTATCATGTTTTATAAATAGCTGTCGGGCGTTATTATATCTTGTGGAACCGGTATTATACCGGGTATACCTAGATCTGCTCCCGCTTCACTCAGCTTCGCATGGCTAATTAATAGATAAATTTATTATTGTTAGAAATAAGATTGTGAAGAGTTTGAAATGTTTATGCCGTTCTCCTCTACCATGTTACATAACCGTTGATACCTAGTATTTGATGTTGTGACTCTCACTAATATATTAGTTACCTGACCCTGAATGTATACACCGGTACTTGCCATGCTATACTTATTATTTGATATCTGACACCGGTACTTGCCATGCTATACTTATTATTTGATATCTGATACCGATACATGTCATGCTACGCTTATTACTTGATATCTGATACCGATACTTGCCATGCTATACTTATTATTTGATATCTAATACCGGTACTTGCCTGCTATACTTATTATTTGATCTCTGATACCGTTATTTGCCATGCTATACTTATTACTTGATATCTGACACCGGTACTTGCCATGCAATACTTATTGACTGATACCTGACACCTAATATAATAAAACTTGACACTTGACATGCTATCACCCGGTTCTAGTACACTTGACCTGATATTGTGGCACCTGTATTATATTGTATATTCATGACTTTTACTTTTACGGGGACTTGGCATGATTATTATACTATTACCAGATATTTGGTACTCCTGAACTCCTGTACTCCTGAACACTTGTACTCCTGCACTCCTGTATTCCTGAATCCCTAAAAAAGGGTGACTCATGATATTATACTCCTGTTAATTCCCGTAGTTAGATAATCGTGGTTATACTGTATACACTTGTGGATATTATCTTTGGGCAATTCATATATGTATAATAAAAATACTCAACTTACACTAGGGTGGGGGAAACTATTGGAAACCTGTATGATGTCATATTTATAATGGTAATATTTCTGAAGTGTCGTGTGGAACGCGTAATGATAAGTCCCTGGAAGCAGTAGCATGAATCTGAAGTGTCGTGTGTGAAAACACCTAGAGGGGGGTGAATAGGTGTAAATGCTAATCTAACAATCTTTTTAAAACAAATATGAATGAATGATGCAACGATCACTCAAAACAAGACTAAGAGCCGAATACCCGGTGAAGGGCTCTGAACTCCTTCCCCGTGATTCCTCTAGATATGAGTTTGAGGTGCGTATTGCAATCTTATTGTATGAGTAATGATCGACAATATAGCAAGAAATGAATTTGAAAGCAATAATGAAATGCACACAAGATATATCACAAGGTATGAAAGAATAGCAATATCAAAAGCAAGAAAGTAAGAGCAATAGAGAGCAAAGAGAAAATCAATCGCAAAGACAAAGTATTTGTTTCGAGGTTTGAGCCACCGCTCTACTCCCCGCCTTCACCGCCGTGAAGGGTTTCCACTATCCACCGAGGACTTTACAAGGTCTACCGAAGACCGGAGTACCGAACTCCACCACTTACAAACCTCTACCGAAGAGGTATCTCAACAAGAACAAGAAGAAGGAACAAGTAGCCAAGTGATCACCAAAAGGATCACAAACTTCTTACAACTTTCTCTTTACAACTTCCTTATAGAATGAGGAGGGAATTTTTGGCTCTAGAAGTGTAGTGAAAAAAACAAACTCAGTTGTAAATGAAACTTGCTTGAGAACACAACTGAAAAACAATAGCCAAGAATGCAAGAGAGAATTGAGAGCTTTGAAACTTTTTCTTTCTTTTGAAAACTTGTAAACTAGAGATTTTTCTTGGTGATTTTGCAAGAGACCAATCTCCTCCATTTATAGGGAGAGGAAGGGATTAAAACACATTTAAATTAAGTTTATTTGATCAGAAAATAACCCCCAAAAAGTCAGAAAAATCCTGCCACAAAACAGGGTGAAAATCAGAATTCAGATTTTCACCAAAGAGGAAAGAGCCGTTGGCAGCTGGCAGGCTTGTCGGTCGACCGGCCCGGTCGACCGTCAGCCCTGTTGGCAACTAGCCGTTGGGCTCGGGTCGACCGGCCGGACGACCGGCCGCAAAGGGCAAACATAGTTTTGTATGGGCGGTCGACCGGTCGGCCGACCGACAAAAAACAGAGAGCAAACTGTTTTCGGTCGGTCGACCGACAAACGTGCACAATCGTGCACGTCCTGGACACAGGACCCGGCCGACCGTCCTGACCTGAAACAGAAAACAAAGGGGTAATTTTGGACTTGGGAAAATTTTCAAAATAATTTTGTAGGGATATATGGCTAAGTATCATGCTGGAAAGATAGATATACATGATATAAACAAGATATAAAATTTGTAAGGATTTGAAACATGTATAAAAATTAAGGCATAAACTTAAAGCAAAATATCAAAAACTGAAAATTGTATTTTGAAAAATGTGTGTGTGTGTACTAGAGCCAATTTACCACAACCTCAAACTTTAACAAACAAATTCTTATATAGGTTCTAGATGACTACAAAGTCTTCAGGTGGGCTTCATATGTGATCTTCAAAATCTTGTATCTTGAACCCAAATTGAACCGACTTGAGCCAAAACAACCTTCCTTTAGGGAAGAACACTCCATGAAATGTTAGAACCCTGAAACACACTAAAACAACAAACATGATTAGTACAAATAACTATATATGTTTTGTAATCATCAAAACATAATAAAACGGGTGATTGTAACCTTGGGCCAACAATCTCCCCCTTTTTGATGATGACAAAACATATAAGTTATTTTTTAAAAATAAGGGAAAGGAGCTTGGAAGCTCCCCCTCAAATTATGCTATGTATAAATGAATGACTATGTATATAAACGAATGGCTATATACATAAAAGAAAAGACATATACATACAAAACTTAATGCATACAAACAAACTAAAAATCAAAATGCATTCAAACTAAACTTTTTCTCCCCTTTTTGTCATACATCAAAAAGGGTAAACATAGTTTTGTGTTTATTTATTTTGTTTTTAAAAAATGTTTTCTTCAAGAATCCAAAATACAAACATTCAACTCACCACAAATAAAGGAAAATCTAGCATAGTCTAGAGGTTTTGTAAAAATATCGGCAAGTTGAAAATCGATAGAAACATAATCAATATCAATATCACCTTTCTCATAATGATCTCTAAGAAAGTGATATCTAATGTCAATGTGCTTAGTTTTACTATGTTGATTTGCATTTTTAGTCATATGAATAGTACTAGTAATATCATAAAATATTTTAATATGATCAAAAAGGCAAATCATAGTCAAGGAGAGTATGTTTCATCCAAAGAAATTGTGCACAACAAGCTCCGGCTGTAACATACTCCGCCTCGGCGGTTGAAAGGGCTACCGAATTTTGCTTTTTGGAAGACCAAGAAACAAGACAATTACCAAGAAATTGACATGTATCACTTGTACTCTTCCTATCTACCCTACAACCCGCATAGTCGGCATCCGTAAAACTCTTCATTTCAAATAGTCCGATTTTCGGATATCACAAACCCATTTCAATTGTGCCCTTAAGGTATCTAATAATGCGTTTTACCGCTACTAAATGAGACTCCTTAGGACATGATTGAAAACGAGCACAAAGACATACACAAAGCATAATATCCGGCCTACTAGCCGTCAAATACAATAAACTACCAATCATGCTACGATAAAGCTTAATGTCTACACTTTTACCTTGTTCATCCTTGTCAAGCTTGGTGGTTGTTGCCATGGGAGTTTTGCTAGTTCTAGCTCCTTCAAGTCCAAATCTCTTGATAAGTTCCTTTGTATACTTGGCTTGATTGATGAAGATCCCATCCTTTCTTTGCTTGATTTGGAGACCAAGGAAATAGTTGAGCTCACCCATCATAGACATTTCGAATTCTTCCTTCACGCATGATTCAAAAGCTTGGCAAAGGGTTTCATTAGTAGAACCAAAAAATGATATCATCTACATAAATTTGCACAATAAGAATATCATTTTCAACATGTTTTGTAAATAAAGTAGTATCAATTTTTCCTTTCTTAAAACCATTTGAAATTAGAAATGAAGAAAGCCTTTCATACCAAGCCCTAGGGGCTTGTTTTAAATCATAGAGAGCTTTGTCAAGTTTGAAAATAAAATCCGGATGTGTAGGATCAACAAACCCGGGGGTTGTTCAACATACACCTCCTCTTCAATAAATCCATTTAAGAAAGCACTTTTAACATCCATTTGAAAAAGCTTAAAATCTTTATATGAAGCAAATGCAAGTGTCATCCGTATGGCTTCAAGCCGTGCTACGGGTGCAAAGGTTTCATCAAAATCGATACTTTCGATTTGAGTGTAACCTTGGGCAACTAACCTAGCTTTATTCCTAATGACGTTACCCGACTCATCCAACTTGTTCTTAAAGATCCACTTAGGACCAATTGTTGGTCTATCGTGGGGCCTAGGAACAAGGTGCCAAACTTGGTTGCGCTCAAATTGATTGAGCTCCTCTTGCATGGCTAGCAACCAATTTGAGTCGGCCTCGGCTTCGAGACGCTTTTGGGTTCAAAGAAATAAAAGCATAGTGTCCACAAAAATTATGAAGATGAGAACGAGTAGTTACCCCTTGAGATACTTCACCTATAACAAGGTCCTTGGGATGATGTGGATTGTATCTCCAATCCTTTGGAAGTTGTTGAGTAGGCTCTACATCATCTCCTTGAATTTCATTTCCTTGAGCCTCATTTTCTTTAGCTTCATTTCCTTCATCATCCTTTGGCATGCTTGCAATTGTAGGTGAATCCTTCAAAGTGATTTTCTCCATGTCTTCATGTAAAGAGTCTATTTCTACAACATTCTTAACAAACACATTAGATTCCTCAAAATTTACATGTATAGATTCCTCAATGGTCAAAGATGACTTGTTGAAGACTCTATACGCTTTACTAGTATTTGAGTATCCAACAAAAATTGCTTCATAAGATCTAGCATCAAATTTACCTAAGTTATCTTTTGTATTTAAAATAAAGCATTTGCATCCAAAAACTTTAAAGTATGAAACATTTGGCTTTCTAGAATAATAAATCTCAAAAGATGTTTTTGAAGTATTTTTGCATAAGAAAACTATTTGATATGTAGCAAGATGTATTAACGGCCTCGGCCCATAGATAATGAGGGAGACCATATTCACTAATCATTGTCCTAGCCATCTTTTGTAATGTCCGATTTTTTCGCTCAACTACTCCATTTTGTTGTGGAGTTTTAAGACAAGATAGTTCATGCTTAATCCCATGTTCTTCACAAAAAGTGATAAAGGGTAGGTTAATGAATTCACCACCTCTATCACTTCTTATTCTTAAAATTGAAGAATCATTTTCCTTTTCAACTCTTTTCTTAAAGGCTTGAAAATGTGAAAAGGCTTGATTTTTATGCTCTAAAAAGAAAACCCATGTAAAACGCGAAAAATCATCAACCAAAAAATGCAAAACGATTCCCACTTAGACTTTTGGTTTTAGTAGGACCAAACAAATCCATATGGATCAACTCCAAGGGACGTGATGTCATGATATCCTTGATTGACTTGAAAGAGGACTTGGTTTGTTTCCTAAGTTGGCACGCGTCGCAAACGCGGTCCTTTTCAAAGTTCAAGTAAGGAATACCCTTCACCATTTCCTTGTTGTTTAACCTAGATAGATGGTCAAAAGAAATGTGGCCTAATCTTCTATGCCACAACCAAGAGTCATCATCGAGGGCTTTCAAACAAGTAATATTGCAAGACATATTAAACAAGTCAATCATGTACATATTGCTTTCACGAAAATGGGAAAATATACATGTGTTAGATTGTCTATCAAAAACTCTACAAGCTATATTATCGAAAACAACATCAAAACTTTATCACAAAGTTGATTAATACTCAAGAGATTATGCTTGAGTCCATCAACTAAAACAATATTTTCTATTAAAGGGATGTACCAAGTTTAACATTACCAATACCGATGATTTTACCCTTGGCATCATCTCCGAAGGTGACGGTGCCACCTTCATGGTATCTTGATAGGGTTGCAAAGTTGTTGATATCCCAAGTCATGTGTCTTGAGCAACCACTATCAAGATACCACAACCCTTTACGTCGTTGCGCCTTGGAAAGTACCTACATCATTTAGCAAATTCATTGACTTTGGTACCCAAATTTTCTTGGGTCCTTGAAAGTTAGTGTTTTGAACCCAAATATTATGATGAGATGTATTAAGTCTATCATAGCAAAACTTAATTAAGTGACCTTTACGGCCACAATATGAACATGAAACACTTTACCATACATGAATGCATGATGTGTGTATGAAGTGTGAGCATGTTTGGGGGGTTTGGCATGATGTAAAGGTTGTGAGGTATGAACATGAGCATAAGCATGAGCATGAGATTGTTTCTTAGATGCTTATTTCTTAGGAAACATAGCCTCAAGTCTATTCTTATTAAATTCACACTTTTTCAAAACTACTCCTAATGTGTCAATTTTCTCTTTAAGCATGGAAATCTCATTATCATTAACTTGTGGATACTTACCTTTACAAGAAATCTTATATTTATCAAAATCTTTTTGAGTAGAAACTAAAGTAGAAAGTAATTCATCTTTTTCTTTAGAAAGAGTAATAACTTGGTGATTAAGAGACTCATTTTCCTTTTTCATTTTTAAATACTTTTTCTTAAGAAAATCATAGTTATGTTAAAGTTTACAAATGCTTCTCCTAATTCATCCATGGAAAGTTCATTATCAAGAGAAGTGGTAGGGGTTACCTTGCTTGTGCTTTCATTTGCCATGAAGCACGTGTTTGCGGTATCAACTTCCTCCTCGGATTCACTCTCGGAATCCCATGTAGCCTTCAATGCTTTCTTCTTGTAAGGCTTCTTGGAGGTGGAAGGCTTGACTTTATCCGGGCACTCCGCAACAATGTGACCCGGTCTTTGGCAATTGAAGCAAATAATTTTCTTCTCTTCTTTACCACCTTGCCATCTCCTTCTACCTTGGAACTTTGCCTTGTTATACATCCTCCGAACGTTCTTAACAAGAAGTGAGAGCTCTTCGTCATCTTCTTCTTCATCGTCTTCGTCGGAGTATGAGGATTGACTCTTGAAGGCAATAGCTTTCTTTTTGGAGGGAGCCATTTCTTCTCTTGCTTTTCTCTCCATCTCATGGGTTTTGAGGTTCCCAATGAGACCTATAAGCTCCATCTCCTCTTTGTCATTGAGTTCCTTCAAGGTAGTAGCTTTGACTTCCCAAGAAGGAGAAAGAGCCCGGATGATCTTCCTTACTCTTTGGTCGTTGTCAATAGCATCACTTAGAGAAGAAAGTCCATTAGTGATCTTTGTAAATCTTGTAATCATATCATCTATGGTTCATTATCATGCATAGAGAAATTCTCATATTGGGAACGAAGAAGATCTATTTTAGCCCTCTTCACTTGTGAGGTTCCCTCATGAGTAACAAGCAAGTGAGTCCAAATTTCATGTGCGGATTTGCAATGAATTACTCTAGCAATATCATCATCATTAAGTGCTTGGAGTAATGCATAGTGTGCCCTAGAGTTAGCATCAAATTCTTTGGTCTCAATTCGGACCAAGTAGACTCATCACCGGTGGGTGCACTAAATGGTTTGGTCACCGCCTTTGCAACCCGGCTTCCTAGAGATTGCAAAAATACGGTCATCTTAACCTTCCATATGGGAAAGTTAAGGCCATCAAACTTTGGGGGGTCTTAATTCCATCGGCCATTTTTACTAAGTGAAGGAGTATGAAAAATGAATATGGTGATTAGCAAATAAAGGATCTCTCTAAGGTTGTTAAGCCAATAGCTTAGAGACCTACGCTCTGATACCAATTGAAAACACCTAGAGGGGGTGAATATGTGTAAATGCTAATCTAACAATCTTTTTAAAACAAATATGAATGAATGATGCAACGATCACTCAAAACAAGACAAAGAGAAATACCGGTGAAGGGCTCTGAACTCCTTCCTCGTGATTCCTCTAATATGAGTTTGAGGTGCGTATTGCAATCTTGTTGTATGAGTAATGATCGACAATGTAGCAAGAAATGAATTTGAAAGCAATAATGAAATGCACACAAGATATATCACAAGGTATGAAAGAATAGCAATATCAAAAGAAAGAAAGTAAGAGCAATAGAGAGCAAAGAGAAAATCAATCGCAAAGACAAAGTATTTGTTTCGAGGTTCGAGCCACCGCTCTACTCCCCGCCTTCACCGCCGTGAAGGGTTTCCACTATCCACCGAGAGGACTTTACAAGGTCTACCGAATACCAGAGTACCGAACTCCACCACTTACAAACCTCTACCGAAGAGGTATCTCAACAAGAACAAGAAGAAGGAACAAGTAGCCAAGTGATCACCAAAAGGATCACAAACTTCTTACAACTTCTCTTTACAACTTCCTTATAGAATGAGGAGGGAATTTTTGGCTCTAGAAGTGTAGTGAGAAAAACAAACTCAGTTGTAAATGAAACTTGCTTGAGAACCACAACTGAAAAACAATAGCCAAGAATGCAAGAGAGAATTGAGAGCTTTGAAACTTTTCTCTTTCTTTTGAAAACTTGTAAACTAGAGATTTTTCTTGTGATTTTGCAAGAGACCAATCTCCTCCATTTATAGGAGAGGAAGGGATTAAAACACATTTAAATTAAGTTTATTTGATCAGAAAATAACCCCCAAAAAGTCAGAAAAATCCTGCCACAAAACAGGGTGAAAATCAGAATTCAGATTTTCACCAAAGAGGAAAGAGCCGTTGGCAGCTGGCAGGCTTATCGTCGTCCGGTCCGGTCGACCGTCAGCCCTGTTGGCAACTAGCCGTTGGCTCGGGTCGACCGGCCGGACGACCGCCGCAAAGTGCAAACACAGTTTTGTATGGGCGGTCGACCCGGTCGGCTGACCGACAAAAAACAGAGAGCAAACTGTTTTCGGTCGGTCGACCGACAGACGTGCACAAGCGTGCACGTCCTGGACACAGGACCCCGGCCGACCGGCCGGTCCGACCGTCCGGACCTGAAACAGAAAACAAAGGGGGATTTTTGGACTTGGGAAAATTTTTAAATAATTTTGTAGTAGGATATATGGCTAAGTATCATGCTGAAAGATAGATATACATGATATAACAAGATATAAAATTTGTAAGGATTTGAAACATGTATAAAAATCAAGGCATGACTTAAAGCAAAATATCAAAAACTGAAAATTGTATTTTGAAAAATGTGTGTGTGTACTAGAGCCAATTTACCACAACCTTAAACTTTAACAAACAAATTCTTACATAGGTTCTAGATGACTACAAGTCTTCAAGTGGGCTTCATATGTGATTTTCAAAATCATTATCTTGAACCCAAATTGAACTGACTTGAGCCAAAACACCTTCCTTTAGGGAAGAACACTCCATGAAATGTTAGAACCCTGAAACACACTAAAACAACAAACATGATTAGTACAAATAACTATATATGTTTTGTAATCATCAAAACACAATAAAACGGGTGATTGTAACATTGGGCCAACAGTGTGGGGCGCATAATGATAAGTCCCGTAAGCAGTAGCCTGTACTCCTAAACTAGTCCCGGGCAGAGACAGGACTGAAATATCACCTAGAGGGGGGGTGAATAGGTGATGGCTAATCTAATGGTCACTTATGAACAAATAATGCAGAATAAAACTAAGTTGACCAAATTAAAATTTCTTTTAATTAAACACTTATGTATAACTCAAGAGTGTTGCCGAATTCCCCTTGCGAGGCTCTGGACAAGCTCCTCTAGATTCCCCTTGAATGGGTTGAGGTGCCGCGTTGGGCTCTCTTGGTTGAATACTAGAGTTAACAACAATCCAAGCAAGTATATAACAATTAAGCACAAGGGAATGTCAAGCATGTATAGTAAAGACAATGTAAGTAATGCAAGATATAAATAAGACAATAAGAGAAAGAGAGCAAGATAGCAATCGCAAACACAAGGGTATGTTTCGAGTTCGAGCACACTTGCTCTACATCCCCGCCTTCGACACACGAAGGATTTTCCACTATGTAAGATCCCACCGGATCTCTCCTCGGTGCCGCAACACCTACAAGCTCTCGGACTCCAAAGTCCCTTACACACGCAAGTCCACCGACTCGCCGAGGCCGCACCTCAAACCACCAAGAGTTCACAACGAACTCTAACCACCAACGAGCCACTTGCCCGTCTCCTCAAATACAAAGGAAATCTCTTTGGTGATCTAACACTTGATCACCAATTACAAACTCACTACAACACTCTCCCTATAGGATAGATATACATGGAAGCTCAAGTGTAGTGTGAGAAAAAACAAGGAAAGAAAGCTATGGTGAAAACACAAGAAATCACTTTTACACTCTCTTGATAAATCCCTTTTAGATGGGAAGTATTTGCACTCTATTTTGTGGAGAAAACTTCTGAAAATGTCTAGGAAAAACTGGCTTAGAAATCTCCAAAATCTTAACCTCAAAACAGTTGACAAGACCCCAATTTATAGGCTGCCAGAAATAGAGCCGTTGGGTTCTGTCAGAGCTGCCGGTCGACCGCCCGGTCGACCGGCAACGGTCAAAATCCGACCGTTGCAGACTCCGGTCGACCGGCCCGGTCGACCGCGCAACTGGAGAAGAGAGTTAAACTCTCTGTCTGTCGTCGACCGGCCCGGTCGACCGATAATTCCCGAGAGCAAAGCTCTCTGAAACGGTCGACCGGCCCGGTCGACCGATCTCCAGTGCACACTGGCGTGCACGTCGTGCACGTCCGGTCGACAGACCCGGTCGACCGGCCTCTGTCAGTTCTGAAAAATCAGAACTGGCAGAACCAGAAAATAGGATTAAGGATTGGTCTTGTGGCTTAATAAAATCCAGAAATTCACAGTAAATCCAGAAAAATAGTTTCAATCAAAATAAAAACTGTTTTATAAAAATATGTTTTTCTAAAACTTGTTTTTCCATAACTTCACAAAATACAAAAACAAGATATTTTGAACTTATAAAGCAAGGGTATGGATATGATCCACCACACAATCAAGATGAAATATCTAGTTTTTGATATAAAGCACTAAACTTGGTTTTGAAAGATATGTATATATGAATACCAAAAACCAAATTGTATTTAATCACAAAATAAAATCTTTTCTTAACTAGGAAAATCTTTTTGAAAATCATTCTATCAAGAGTTCTATCAAGAGTGTGTGTGTGATATAGACTTGAGCAATCCACCAACTATCTATCCTTTACATTTTTATCTAAAACAATAAAAATCTTATAATAACAAACCTAGACTCAGTCTTCATCTTCTTGAAGTCTTCACTTGAAGTCTTCTCATCTTCTTGACTTGGTCCACATGCAATCCACCGAGCTCATCTCTAGATGTGATCTTGATGCATAGGCTCGCGAATCAACCGGTGCTAGCTTCCAACTTGACTTTAAATCCGTTGTTGAAGCTCCACACCTACTAAGATCTTGATAAGGAATCTGTCACTAATTAAACACAAATCATTAGTAATCATAACTTCATGAGTTGATCATCATCAAAACTAGAGTGATAGGCCTTGGGGCCAACAAGGACCCCCTATAAATATGAGCCATCAGATTTATCAGTTTCTAAATAATAACTCGTCTTATTCATAAGTGGATGTATGTGTGCCGGTAGCACATACAAAAGTATGTGGATCGGATGAATAACATAAAACGGCTAAACAGTAATAATGTTAGGAACGTGTGATATTTGGTCTCTTCCTTTGTTCGGTCATGGTACTCACATATCAAACCCGAGTTTGTTCTACGGAGTGCGAACTCTAGTATGAACTATCGGTGATGTGAGGCGCTGGTAGAGAGGCGATTGAAATATCAAACGGTACTGATTATTATTATTAGATAACTTAAAATACAACACAACCTTTATATTCTCCAGTTATAGTGTTATGCCCTGAGTTGACACCTTACTTTATGACACATGATGATTACTCCAGATACACTATAGTTCTGTTATTCTTAGGGTAACTCAAGTTGTATAAACTCAGACAATGGCGACATGAGATATGTGGTATATAGATGAGGGTTTCCTTATTTGAATTATCCCTTGACGTATCTGTTCCGTGAATCCATAATCTGAGCTTGTACAACTAGTTTTGTCCATACTTATATTTATCGCATATTTAACTTATTTACCGCATGTTTATATGTACCTATGCTCTTCATACTGCCTTCTATGCATGTTTTCAGTTTAAGATTCATCGATATATATGATTTACTGTCGTTCCTTTAATTTCCCTTATATTACTTGTCATTTCATGTACCTGCATACTAGGATCACATCACTTAATCATGTACACATGTACCTGTTATGCACGCCATTTGGCTTTATTATATGTACTCGCAGGTTCATCTGACAACCCTGAATTCTCATATCCAGATCCTAAAGACCAGATCTTGGTGGCCTTACTGTAGCTGATCAGAGTACGCAGCGGATTCTTCCATGACGGTTGGAGCGCAGTAGAAGCTTGAATTATCGCCGCAGCTCTTCATCCCATTTCCTCTCCTATTTGGTTCTCGAGACCGCTCTTGCTGCTCTGAGCACCTCTCAGCTTTTGTATATCTCTTCATATAATGTCTTTTTGTATTTCTGTGATGTAATATTCATGTAATATTATATCAATCTCTGTGATAAACCATGTACTTGTGTTATTTCTGTTGGAATGTATATTACAACTGTGCTTCCGCACTCTGATTCTTACCTGTACTGATGCTTAGCGTATATACGTGAGGTATTTTTCGACCTGTGTATATATGTCGCAGTGATGTTTCCGTACCCACAGGATCGGGGTGTCACAATAATTGTAGGATATTGGCACCTAGATCTGGTGTTTCGGACACACCTTCTTCTTCTACCAAGACTTGGCCTAAGCCATGGCTGTAGTCCGGTTCTGGAGAACGAACGAAGGGGAGTTAGAACCACGCGGCGCTCGTCTGCCCTATGCGGTTCACATCTCCTTCCTATCATGTTGACAGATGTAGAGGGCAGATCTGATAGATTTCGCGATTTTCTCTTTTTGTGATGCTTCGTAGGAGCTCTTACCGATAGTCAATTAAAAATGGACTGTTGATTTGGGAAGGGTGGCGGGCACTGGTCCTAGTCGGCAATGGACTGAATGGACCATCACCAACTGACATTCCACTTGTTCACAATAAGAGGGAGAAGTATGGGAGTAGTTGCTTGTTAGTTAAGAACTCTCGTAGGTCAGGATTAGCCGAGCTTAAGCGATCCAGCGTGGAGATTCAGGCGGATCGCGTACTGATCTGTTCAGGTGATTTTGAAATCACCTTTGTGCTTATAGCTCTATTTACAGGAGCGGACTTAGCACCAGAGGGCTTTGGAAGCGAAGCTCGGGATGATGCTTCGTCCTTTGGATTACCGCAGAGGTGATTAACACTACGTAGTGCTTTAATTCTTACTTCGCGGCTGAGAATTCTGGTAGCACCCTTAGGCGCTGAAGCTGCATAAGCACCGCTATCACAGTCCAGGGATGATCCCATAACTTCGCTCTGAACAGCGGACTTAGCTCAGGAAGATTTTGAGAGCGAAGCACGCTGTGGTGCTTTGTTTCTCGGCCTTGTAGTGAAGGTGGCTAGAACTGCTAAGTGCTTCAGTTTCAACCTTGAGGCTAAAAACTTTGTTCGTATCATGAGGTACTGGCGCTATGTAGCCACGCCGTCAGTAACTTCGCTCGTGAGAACGAAGTTGGCGCAAGGGGTCGCTGCTCTCAGATTAGGCGAAGGCAGAGATACCAATTTAGCCTCGTGACTAATAGCCTCGGCAATGCTGCCAAACTGAATAGGCAGTTTGCCTTTGTCTTCTCGTGACAGGCGAAGTTGCGGTGGAGCTTCGCCTGAAGCTTCACACGGAGATTTCTGCTTCGGCTTCCACATCTGCTTAGGAAGCAAAGTTTTAGGTTCGCAGGGAAACCTGGTTAGCCTTCTTTAAGGTACCTGTAGCCTCAGTGGAGGCTGAGAGGAGTTGGGACGAGGCTCTTCCAGTTTGCTCGCCCGCTAAGGCTGGCTTGTGATCTGAAGCCTTGGCCACCGAGATCTTTCTGTGCTTTCGAGCGTGGAGCACTGGACTACTTTCAGAGAGCAATTCTTTGAATTTTTCTTGGTCGAAATGAATGACCAAGTTTTCGAAAATGACGGGCTCAAGACTCTGATCGTTGCATTGCGACATTGTCTCCTTATTGCGCCAGAAGACGGATTTTCCCAGCGGAGTCGCCATCTTGCTTTCCATTGATTTGCGAAAGGGAAAACTTAAAAAAAAGAGAATTAAGGAGCGAAATTACAAGTAAAAGAATTACAAGTAGATCTCCTCTGAGATTTCTAGGGAAATGTGCCGGTAGGAATCTGTTCAGCGCGCGATCACTTTATCCCTTTGACGATGCAATCGATTAGGTGATCGAACTGCCTCCTAATAAGACTCCCTTCTTGCTTGGTTCGGAAATCAAAGAACAGAAGATCAGTAGAGCCCTCTTACTAGGAATTCTGCTCTTTTCTCTTTCTAAGTTGATCTCCTCTCTGTCCGTCCTTATGTCCCTGTGTCTAGTAAGGGACATTTATAACCAAAAGTGAGGTGTAACCGCCCCCTTGAATTCAGGAAAGCTGAATCAGTCATTAGCTTCGCGCGATGCTCGCAAATGACTTTATCGCGAAGCTCTTTGCGAGCTTCTGGTGAAGCTAGAGGGTTTATGCAAACGTCCTCTTGCCGTTATGGCTTAATTGTCTCCACTTAATATGGGACGAAGTGAGCGAGTGTACCGCTCACATAAAGTGGCGTTAATCCCACTAAATTAGTGGGTTCACCCATTAATCCCTCGTGGGATTTTGATGAAACGATCAATTTGATGACCTGGCAAAGCTCACTGCGAAGCTAGATCATGCGAAGCTAAACCATGCGAAGCTAAGACTTAGCTCATAGCTTCAGGCAAAGTTTTCTCAGAGCCTCGTATGAAGCTAAGATTCAGTTCATGAGCGAAGCTATGACTCGGCCCATAGCTGTGCTAAATGGGAATTTTCGAGCGAAGCTCACAGCGGAGCTGGGCGAAGCTGTAAATTAGCTCCATGTGGAGCTTCATAGCGAAGCTAGATAAGCTTAGCCTCTCAGGCAAGGCTAACCCCTTGGGGCTAATGTAAGGTTGAGTATTGAGCTGACTCAGCATTTTTAAACCTTGTTTGGATTTCTTCAAGGACAACTTTGGCTTACTGTCTGCTTCGCTGGATCTGTAAAATCTGAGTCGTTGTTTTATCCCTGATCGTCAGCTTGTCTTTTGCTTATCTTTTGTAAATGTTGATAAGTTAGATATCGTTCAGAACCGGTTGAAGATAAATGCGGGAGTTCTGTCTTTTTAGAGTGTCAACGCAGTCACCCATACAATGTCGGGTAATGTGTATTATTGGTAGATTTGTGTAGTTAGTGTTAAAGCAAAACTGGGCCAGGCAAGCCAATGAGACCACTCTGGAGGCTTATGAGAACAAAAGCATCTCAAATATTTTTCCAGTCCCCTATTTGTAACCTCAATCTGGCTATCAGTGTGGGTGAAAATTATGCTATAAGTAAGCTTAGAACCCTGTAGAAACTAAAATTTTGTTTGCTTTTCCAACCCTGGAATCTCTTTAAGAAGGAATGAATTTTCGTTTGAAGGATTTCACTTGAGAGAAAATGTTTATTTGCTTTTTGATTGAGTTTTAACTTGCGCACAAGAAAATAATAGTTTAGAAATTAAGATTGAAACGTGCAAGATACTCAATGCTACCGCGATAGTAAGTGGCTATGCGGATCGTGATCCTCAAGAAGGGACTAGCGATGAAAGCTTTTTCCAACTCTTTTTTATTACATAGAATGGTTAAAGTTCTTATTTAGTTCTTGAAAAGAAAATAAGTTACGTTAAATTGTGAAAGTGGTAGATAGAAGGAGATGGTAATTTTGTACAAAGAAAGTTAAAAATCGTAGAGATTTGGTGATGGAGGTGATCTAAACTAAAGATTAAAAGAAAAGAAAGAAAAGCTAAAGAAGAACTTACCTTTTTTCGGTTGTTGACTTACTTGAAATCCTTAAATATTTACCTTGATCTGGAGGCGATCAGCGCATAACTCATAAGATTAACTCAGTCCCAATTTATATTACATCATCAAGGCTTCTTCGAGTAAGTATGAAATGATACGAACATCGGGAAGATCCTCGACATGATCTATCGATGGCACTCCCTAACGCAATACCGATGCTACTTGACTCACTTTGACTATCATCAAAAACTGAAAAAGGAAAGTAGAAAGAAGAAGAAGAAAATAAAATAAAGAAGAAAAGTTACCTTTTATTGCTTGCAGAAACGATGGAAGAAAGGAGGAGGTTACATCAGTGTCACTCTCAACATAAATTCTCTTTTACTTACATGAATCTTAGTCTGACCTATACTTATGAAGAAAAAAAATTACATAAAATGAAAATAAAAACTTATACTAAAAAAAAATGAAAAACTGCCTAAGAATCTATCTCTGCTTCATCGTCCCCTGTAGTCTCTGAAACCCAGTATTAATGGCAAAAACCAAATAGGAGAGAGCGTACGAAGATAAGGGCAAATACTCCCCTAACAACCCAACAAAGCCGCAGAGGTGCTGCTCCCTTACTTCGCAATATGGTTTTATCTCTCGCTGGATTTGCAGTTTTGGGTCCTGGTTGACGAAACCTCCTTTGATCTTCAGCTTTAATCAATTGATTTGTAAAGATTTTTATTTAACTGCTTATTCAACTGGTTTTATCTTCTCTGATTACCCTGGTTTGCCCTAATCTTTGATTTGAATTAATTCTGAATTAAATCAGAATTTTGATGGGTTTTTTGGGCTCGTTTTCTCTTCCCTCTCCTCTAGTAATGGGCCTGCATATAAAATTAGACAATAAATAGATAAAATAGAGTTTATTATATAATAAATATGAGAATGTGACAATAAACATATATTATCAGCGACGATCACTTTTTCCAATCATTTTTAATGGGTTTTTTTAAGAGCCTCATTAATAAACCATTTTTTTTTGATAAACACAATCGATAGATTTATTTCCAGCGACAAGAAATTAATGGAGATCTAGAAGCTTCATTTCTCAAAGAGCAAATGAGCATTTAATGTGGGCTGCTAGGATATAATAAATCAGAGAAACAAGTTGATTGTTGTCGTTTTTGGAAGAGACTCTAACAACTAGAAATGAAAGGGCATGTTTGTTTCGTTGCAAACGTCGCAAGTCGTAAGTCGTAAAATGAGAATGGAAAAAGTGAACTATAGC